>VZQC01006931.1:658705-693611 GCA_009823505.1 Rhizomys pruinosus
AAAAAAAAAAACAAGAAATCATAAGCTGAAGATGCTAAAAGATATATGTGGCATGCATATATGCATATTTTGGAGTGATGCAAATTGGAAGGAACAACAATAACAAAAAAAGACTGGGTCAAAGAACGGACTGAAACGGTGAACTTCTGCTTGAAACAGTAAACTTCTGCATCGAAAATTTTAAAAGAGACTGAGAAAAAGATGAAAAACATGTTTTGCAGAATCCATGAACTCTTGTGGGGTGGGGGGCAAGGAAGGGGAAATGGGTCTGGATTTGATTGGAAATTCTGAATGAAATGCACAAAGCTTCAATAAAAATTGGCTTTGAAAAAAAAAAAATGAAAAAAAGAAAGCCCAGCCTTCCCTAAGGAACTATTGGTAACCAATAGGTACCCAGAGGGGGAGAGTCGGTCTCATTTACGGTGAGACTCGTAGTAAGTTGGCCAGGCTCAAGTGTATGGACCTGAACCACAAGTTTGACTCTATAAGCATACATATACATATACATAATGGAGTACATGTAATTGTATAGGTGTAGTTAGGGAGCACAGATGGGGGGAAGGGATCTAAATTCAATCAAAATATATGGAACTCACAAAACTTGCATAAAAAATTTCAGAGCAAAAAAAGAAGTTAAAGAAATACATGCTAATCAATTAATCAATATGCATAATAATATTTAGTAATTAATAGATCATTTGATTGGTTAATCCATAATAATACATTAGTCAATTAATTTATTGATCTTGCTTTCTTTCACTGTGTGTATTTATTGTGATGGTATTGCATTCATGAGGATATTTTTTAGACAAATACTGTATGTACAGACACTGTCCCACCTTCTTCTCTTCCCTCACATTAGTGTCCTTTGTCCCCTAGAACTTTGAGATAGGGTTTCACTATGTAGCCTAAGCTGGCCTTGAACTTGAACTGTCTTTGGTGATCACAGGAGCCAGGCATCACTACTGTACCCTGGGGTCTTCACTACAATCGAGGCTGGACCTTCACCAATGGCCTCTCTGGGCCTTTCATGGTGCCAAGCCTTGGTTTCTTTCCATGACCCCTTTAATCCTGCAACTTTCATGCCACCAAAACCAGTATCCCATGGGAGGCTCTTACACATTGCCAAGTTCCACTTCCAGCTTGAGATGCAACTTCCACTGTCGCCTCTGGACCATAGCTTCTGTATGCTGACCCTGAGGAAATACTTTCCAGGAGATTTCACCTCAGTAATGCTAATCTCTTCTTAATCATAGCTGACTTTTTCAGCACTAGTAAAGCACAAAAGGTTTCACTTACACAAATCCTTATTTCAAATATATCATATAAACAGCCTAATAGTCTTTTCTTCCCTATGAAACTGTGTAAGCCAGGCCTCCATTGTCCACATTTCTCTCAGCATAACCATTCCAACCTCCACAGCAACTCATTCCGCTCTATGCATTCAATGGCTTTCCCTGCCTTAGGTTCCAAATGCTTCATAATCCTAAAATAACAATAGCATGGTCAGGTCTGTCATAGCAATACCTGACCCTCAGTACTAACTTCTATCTGAATTAGCTTTCTATTGCTCTGGTAAAACACTCCAACCAAATACAACTTGGGGAGGAAAAGGTTTATTTCATCTTACTCTTCCAGTTGCCAGTCTATTGCTGAGGGAAGTCAGGCAAGAACTCAAGGCAGGGCAGGAACCTGGAGGCAGGAACTGAAGCAGAGACCATGAAGAAACACTACTAACTGGCTTGCTCTTCTGGCCTGTATGCAACCTGCTTTTCCAGTTCTTTGTTTGTTTGTTTGTTTGGTTGGTTGGTTGGTTGGCTGGTTGGTCGGTCTGTACCAGGCCTGGTCTGGAGCTCGCTATGTAGATCATGCTGGCCTTGAACTCACAGAAATCCACCTGCCTCTGCCTCCTGAGTGCTAGAACTAAAGGTGTATACCATCATGCCCAGCATCAACCTGCTTTCTAATCTAACCCAAGACTACCTGCCCAGGGGTGGCACCACCCACAGTAGGCAGGAACCCCCCATATTGCTCATCAAGAAAAAGCCTAATAAACATGCCCATAGGCCAGACTGAGAGAGGAAATTCTCCAACTGAGGTTCCCACTTCTCAGGTGTGTCACCTTGACAAATGAACCTATCTAGCACATTCTCTAACCCACCTCTCAAAAGTTTTGTGTCAGCAGAGCTCAGTGGCACCTCCTGTAACCTAATACTCTGAGGCTGAGGCTGATGCTGAAGGACTGTGGGTGACAGGCCAACTGTGGCTACATGGCAGGCCTCTGCCTCAAACAAACAATCAGTGATTTGGAGAATCACTAGTTCAAGGCCAGCTTAGGCTACATAGTGAAACCTTATCTCAAAAACAAAAATTGGGTCTCTAGCCACAACTGACCTGCCTCAGTAGTGTCATCTGTCAGTCCCAGAAGCTGAATATGCACCCCAGACTGAGAGAGGGAGCTCTTTCCAGACTTCCAAAATGGTTTCTACTCCTATCCCTTCCACTGCAGCAACCTTGATTGTTGTATCTTGCGGTACCTTTAAACAGAGAACTTGTCCAAAAACAAACCAAAAAAAAAAAAAAAAAAAAAAAAAAAAAAAAAAAAAAAAAAAAAAAAAAAAAAAAAAGGCAGAAAGGAAAATGGATTCTATCCAGAACAACTAATCCTGAAAAATCAAAATCTTCCACATGGGGGTGATGATAAACAGATGCCTCTCATCTCAGCAAATGAAAGGTCACCCTCAGACAGTGTGGAGTAATTATTAAATAACTTCCTCCATTTGTTCAGGATCAGTTGCGACCTCATTACCTGGATCTGAAGACAATATCTCTAAGTCCTGGGCATAAATCCAAAAAGGTCATTAATAACAGAAGAGTTCCCAAATTTGCAGGAAAAGGAAAACCAGCTCTAATTGTGGAAGCAAAGTGCTCCACCCAGACCTTTGCATCCACAGTTGCCCTGGGAATAACCATCTGCTTTTGGACAAACAGCAGCTAGGCTGGCAAACGGCAGGAGCGTCTGGATGTCACAGGCAGGGATTCAAGTTTCCTTAGTGTTACTTACTATGATTTAAAGTCAGAGGCCAACGACTGGAAGGAAAGGCACAGAGGGCTGGCCCTTTGCCCTGATAGCGAAAAAGGAGTCTCCTGACAATCAGCTTCCCAAGCCCTGAATGCTAATTTTCCAGGGCTCACTGGATTGCAAGCAACCCTGTCCTGGGGTTTGTACTTAAGAGGGCAGACCCTCTTCTAAGCCACCTCAACTTAACACATCTGTCAGTCAACAGGCAGCTTTGAACTGCTTCTTTCCAGCTGGGTATACCTCCCCAAGAGATGCCTGCTCCCAGAGAAAGATGAGATTTTTGCTCTCTATCAGAGGAGAGCCAAACCCATAGCAATTTCATTTCCCTGCCTATTCTGTTCTCTATGCTTCAGGCAGTATGGTATAGTAGCAAAGACTTTAAGGTTAGACTCTGGAGCCAAGCCATTCATCCAATGGAGTGCTTGGGCAAAGCCCCAAGCCTCGATTAAATGCATCATCATCTTTGTCCTGCCTTCCCAATGGCACCAAAGGATGCAGAGTGGCCGGACTACAGGACTCTTTCATTTCCTTGCCCCACCCCTTCTTCTTTCAGACCCTTTATCAACCTCACTCCACACCCAGCATGATGCTGGGGCATGAGCTACTGGGGCTTTTGGGATAGCTACCTGTCAGCATGCCGTGCCCCAGAAGTAGTAGTGTCTGGGGTCATGAAACATCCCTGGAAACAGGCTGCTGTGCCCCAGCGCGAGTCTGAAGTGACATGGCACTGGTCATCTCAGGTTCCGACTGTGAATGCATCTGAGGAATCTAATTAAGCTCCAACCATCCCATTTCCACCAGGCTAGATGCGGGGTGGCCCCCAAATGTGCCTGATAATTAAAGCAATGTCTGCTCTGGCTGATCCTGCCCCCCTCCCCACACCACTACCACATCACTCTCTTCCATTACTGGAGAAGCAAACAATAAATAATTTAATAACTTAGGTTGAGTAGAATCTGGTTCCAAAACAAAGCGTTTTAATTCTCCAGTGTGCCTGCCTTCAGCATTACTGTAATTCCATTTCCCTTCACTTGACTGGGCCTTTTGCTGCTTTTTAGGCTTCTCGTATTTCTCCCCAAGTTTCCCCACGGGGCCCTGACAGCTGCATTATAGCAGGGCCTCGCAGCCAGCATGACATCACTCGCTGCTCAAGTCAGCAGCGGTTGGACTCATTAGACCAGCAAGCTGCCCTTCCTTTGCTTTGACGGCCATGGCAACCCACCCACAGGGCTGCGAGCAGGACGGCTGCCCTGAGCTCTAGGGCCCTCTCCCTTTCCCTGCATCCACGCCTGCCTTTCCTGAGATCTTTCCGTCTGTGGGAACTCCCACTTTGAGAAAAGACCTAGAAAAGGAGACAAATACCAGAAGGATGAGTAGGGGACTGTCCCTTCCCCTCTTGTCTTTCAGTTGCTTCCGATTCTTCATCATAGTCCCCTCTTGGCGCTGAGGTCCAGATATCCTTGATTGTAGGAGAACCCCTTTCTCAAACTCCAAAGACAGACTGCTTTTTGATTCCTTTCAAAGCAGAGCCAGGACTACGACAAGCTCAAGCCAAGAAAAGTCTCCCTGCCTCGTCCTCCCAGACCTGCCCCACCTGCCTTCCTCCATCTTTCCATCCTTTCCAGCGGCAGCCAGAATGGAATCTGCTGATGTGAGAATCTGGTGCCCTTGCCTGAAGCCAAGGGCCCAAGCAAGCCGCAGCTGCTTGGGAGGAGCAGGAGTAAAAGGAAACGCACCAATGGAGCTTCCGTTTCCATAAAGAGCAGGGAGCATTGTGCTCCATTGATTACAATTTTTTTTTCCTGAATGTTGTGACATTTGCAGGAAGGCTAATTTATTCAAGCATGGAAATCTTTAAAAACTTAATTAAGTTATTTCTGTGATTTTTCCATGCCTTATTGTTTCGAGTTCACATTTACTTTCATCCTTGTTAATAAAAAAATTTTTAAAAAGTGGAGGGGGGTGGAGCGAGAGGAAGGAGAAGAAATGGTCTCTCCCGCAGCCTCCTGGACTGTTTTTGATGCTCTGAGAAGCAGTTTCCTTCTGGGTCAGGAGCCAGGTCAGAGGCCCCCCTCCATCAAGAGAGGTGTGGGATCAGTGGAGAACCTGGCCTTGTCCTGTGAGCATTGCCACAAGCCTAGGTAAATGTAAACCACGGTGCGGATTTCACACAAGATCATGCTAACAGTGCCATTTGATGGTTCTGCTCCACAGCACACTTGGTGCTGTGCTCTGTAGGGTGTCGTGGGATGGTGTGAGAAAGGCAAGATTGAAATTTGGATAGTGAAGCTTCAAGAGCCAAGGCCTCATATTGGGTAACTGTGCTGCTTAGAAGTAAGGATATGACCAAAGGTCATTTTTTATCCTCCAGCCTAGACTGCAAGTCCCAAGAGCCTTCATTCATTCCTTTATCCTACAGGGGAATATAAAAGATATTCACAGACCCTCAGTGGGTTGCATGGGAAGGAAGCACCATGTTGAAGTTTGGTGTTGGGACAGGATCTGGTTAGGACAGGAGTAAGAAGCAATGGCTCTCAGGTATCAGTATAGAAAGAGAAGGTGTGTTTAAGCAAAGGGTCATAGGGAGGTGATGGGGTCCAGACTGTGCTCACCACCTTCCTCCCTTGGGCTGGCCTGGTGAAAATCTTCCTGTGAGTGACTCTCAACCAGGGGAGATAGGAATCAGAACTCTCTACTGGGGTATCTGAATGTTGTTTCCTGATGCCCTTGATCTCAACCCTGCCTCACCAGGAAATACAGTTCTTTCTACCTTTCTGGAGACCCTACCCTTTGAGAAAACAGAAAATATTCCTATTACTTATAGGGGGCTATGAATCTTGTCTCAGCCCCAAATGAAGTATCTACTGTAAGTCATAAGCCTGGCTACCCCTGCTGGGACCAGAACCCAGGTCATCTGTATGCCAATGACATTTGCACATATTATTTTTAAGTCATTAGTCTCTGCCTGATCTTTTGAGTCACAAACTTTAAAAGGAGAAATTTATGGCTTGTCTCCTCCAATCAACACAATAATTCATGGTTGTGTTGAGTATGCTACACTAATGGAGATTGCTTTCAACTGGGTGTTGGGTGTTTTAAATCCCCCTCCAATTCATTAGCCAGTTCCCTCTGATCTATTAAGGACAACAGCAACCATTTCCCTCTACCTGGGCTGGCTGCTAACACAGTGGTCTCCAAGTGGGGTCCTTAAGAGGCCTCCAGGTGGTCTGCTTCTAAGCCAAATGGAAAGTTATACAAAAGTGTCTTTTCTTCAAGTAGATCTACAGAGCAGATTTGAATCTACATTTAAAAGGCCCAAATTGAACATTTTCAAAACTATAAGCACAGTAATGGTTATTTTATACCTGAAAAAGTTTCCCTGGACTATTTTAAGGTGTTCGTACTGACAAGAGATATTTGTGAGGTACCTGGAGCCCAGGCCCTTCTGTTGCTGAGGGCAACAGAGACTGGGATGACCTGGGATTCTATCTGTACTGGTTGTCTGCATGGGGACTAGCCTTAAATAAGATGACTGTAATGCTAGGGTGTAGCGCCTCCCCATTCATCTGTTTCTAGTACCAGCAGATGAAGGGAGGTAACATTCAGAGACTCGTGATATGGAAACAGAGTTCTAGAAAACACCCATCGCCCAACCCCGCCCCCGAACAAATGCCTCCTGTTCTCATCAGCAAACAAGGCAAAGCCTGTACCCTGTGTTTAATGTGCATCGCTCCAAGCCTAGATACCACATGGTGACCCACACTTGCCTCTTAAGAGCCCACCAATTAGAGGAGAGAGTTTCTAAACTTTCCTGCATGAAGAAAGAGAAAAGGCAATAGCCAAGCAGAAGACTGGTCATCGGAACCCTGGGTTAAGTTTTTACCATGGGAGTAGAAATCTCCAAGCCTACTGGAAGCCTCACTCTGCCATATCTAGCTCTCTTCTACACAGTGATGGAAACAATATATAACATATGGGAGTGCCAGTTAGAGCTCTGATTCCATTAGCACCATTCATGGGTCCTTTTCCAGATGTTTAGTTCCTAGCCTGACTTGCTGGCCCTCATTAGTGTGTGTTCCACTTGCCCACGTACAGTCCACTTTGAGCCCTAGAACAAAATTATTGTTCTTTGTCTTTTTTTCCTCCTTAGGTATACAAACTAGACTTTAGAATTCCCCGCCCTTTTGAACTTACGGCTCCCTTCTCCTCATTCCTCTTCTCTCATGGTTCTTTTTTTAAAATTTTTTATTTCTGTATGTGTATGAATGTACTATCTGCATGCAGGTCTGTGCACCTGTGTCGTGCAATGCCGCGGAGGTCAGAAGAGGGTCTCGGATTCCCCTGGAACTGGATTTCTCCTGGAATTGGAGTTACAGACGGTTCTTATCCGTCTATGTGGGTGCTGGGGATCGAACCCGGGTCCTCTGCAAGAGCAGTCGGTGCTCTCAACCGCTAGACTATCTCTCCACCCCCATGGTTCTTAAACTTTGGCATACACTCAAGCTGTCAGAAGGGCCCATGGAAACACAGTGTCGGACTGGGCCCTAAAGTTCTGACCCAGTGGGTTGGGATATGGTCTGAGAACATGTTTCCCCAACAGGTTCCCAAGTGATATGGGAACTCAGCAACTGGTATGAGTCACATCTATTCTCCTGGGAAGCTTGAGCATGTTTGTAAGCCTTCTTGTATGTTGGGTATAAGGGGGTTGCTTGGATGGGCCATTTTCTCCCTACCTCCCCCATCTCCCCACCCTGCCCCATGACAGACTCCAGTGGGAAGAGCTCACTCATCATGTCCTCTGAACCCCTACCTGATGTGACAGGCTTGCTCAATCTCAGGTTTCCCCTTCCGCAATGCCTGTGGCTTTTCCCCTCTTCGTTTCTCCTACTCCCTGTTTCCTTCTCATCCATCTCTGTCTGCCAGATTCTCACATCCAGGCTTCCTCTGGCACTTCTCCATCCTCCTCATCCATCTAGCTGTGTGGATATTTACATTTCTAAAGCCCAGTGTGTTTTCATGATTCTTCCTACTTCAGCCAAACAAGGATTTTCCTCTCAAATCTACTCATAGACTGGCAGGTGGGGCAAGGAGGATGCCATCTGGATTCGGAGGAACCCCTCTTGAGGCTGTTTATTCTTTAAGAACAAAGAATGATTGCCTTGTGGACAGGCAGCAGACAAGCCAGAGCCAGACCTCCGACCACATGTCCCTCTCTGGCCTGCTCCCACTTGGGGACAGGCTAGAAAATAAACAGGTCATTTGATTTGGTTGGGTCCTATTGATCCTTTTTAATCATACTGTGCTGACTTGAAAACCCCTCCCAAGGGCGCTGTCATAGGTATTTATTTGCAATTCTCAAGGAACAGAAGGGGAGGGGGAAAGTGTGTGTGTGTGTGTGTGTGTGTGTGTGTGTGTGTGTGTGTGTGTGTGTGTGTTTCTCCCTATACAGTACACTTCTTTTATTTTTTTATTGCTTTACACAGGGTCTCATGTTATTCAGGCTGGCCTCGAATTCAATGTGTCACAGAGGAGGACTTAAATTTTCTAGTCCATCTTCCTCCGCCTCCCAAGCACACTGATATACCCAGTGGATGGAACCCGGGCTGGGTGCATGTTGAGTCAGCACTCTACCAACTGACTACATCCTCACCAAACATACGCCTCTGATCTCTGAGAAGTAGGGTGATGGAGGGTAGTAGTGAGAACACAAACCATGGTCTGCCCCTAATGAAATGTAATAACAAAAGCACCATGCCTCACTAAACTTCAATGTCCCCATCTGCAAAATGGGCATGGTGCCCCAGTGTCCAGAGAACTCAATGAAATGACCACCTAGCATTTAATCCCCCGTAATATACTCCCACATAAATGGAATCAGTAAAAGCTATAACATCACCCTGCAGGTGGGTCACACCCTTGGAGCCTCAGAGTCTGGGGAGAGAGATTGAGGAAAAATCACCCTGAATCACTTTCTCGTCCCTAAGCAAGAGAAGCTAGAGTTCCTCAGGTAGACAGAAGTCATTCTCCATTTTGCTCAGAGCAGTCAATCCCCCAGCACTTACGTTAAAAGCTTTGTGCCTTGGTTTTTGTCTTATTTTGTTTTTTAAATAGAAAAAAAAAAATCCTATTCTTGTCTGTCCAGTGTTTTTCCAGCAAAACAGCAAGTCAGCAGTAAGATTCTCCTTGGTCAGCAAAATGCATGTTGCAGTGGGAGGAAGTTGGGGACTTGAGGAGATTCTAACAAGAAGGGAAGCGATGGGTCGGCTGGGTGCTGCCAATTTCTAGGCTTCCCAAAGATGCTGGGGGATGTCTTCCCACCCTTGGCAGCCTCCCAGAAGGCAAGCCAGGGGTCTCAAGAAAAGTCAGAAATGAACAAAGTATAATGATACATATATACAAAGATGCGTTGATGAGACCCAACACTTTGTATGCTAACCTGGAAAACTAATTAAAACAAAAGTCAGAAGTTAGAAGGGCAGGGCTGGGAGGGGCAGGAGGGGGCAGGTGGCTCAGTCAGTAAAGTTCTTGCCATGCAAGGCTGAGGACCCGAGTTCAGTCCTAGCATGGCACCATGCTAAAACAAAGCAGGACTATAATCCCAACACTGGGCTTTCTATTCAGCCTAACTGCTGAAGCCAGGCTCCCGTGGGAGACTCTGCCTCAGATACCAAGGGAGATGGCTCTTGAGGAGTGATACCAGAGGCGTCCCTCCAGACCCCACATGCACACATGCAACCACATACAAACACACACCTGCTCATGCACAAAAAAAAGAAAGAACAGAAAAAGAAAGGAAAGAAAGAGAGGAGAAAAGAGAAGAGTATGTCTTCTAACCATAGCTGAGAGTCTCGTGACCAAAAAGGTGGACACTCCAGCGGAAAGTGGGCCATTTCTTTGGGGACTTATCTTCCCAGGGCCGTGTTCTGTGGCTCCCACAGCAAGAAAAACAGGAGCTATACCACCAGCCACCCACAAGTACCAGCTTCCTGAGGGTATTGCACAACACGGGTGCACTTACATATATGCAAACAATATACTCATACAGAAAAGAAAATAATAATAAAATTTTAAAAGCAGGACTTCAAGCCCTACACGAGCATCAGTGTAGAGAGAACATAGATACTGGATCAGACAGGACTGATGTAAGAACTGGGCTCTGCCAATCTGACTGAGCAGGCACATTATTAAATCTCATACTGCATCAATTTTCTCATCTAGTAAATTAAATGGAAATCACACTGTCTACCTCACCAGACTCTTAGTGGACACCCCGCACCCTGGAGGACTTGTCCAGTACATTGTGGCTCTTGGAGCTATTTAAAGGAGTTGCAGTGTCGGTAAGCCTATCTGATGTCCAACTTCAGACAGGGTCTTACCCAGTGTCCCAAGCACCTTCAGCCAAAACTGGCCCCAGGATGTGGGAAGCCAGTCACAGTACCTCTACTGCATAGCTGTTCCCCCTGGCTGTTCCCCAACTACATTTGTATTCTTTTGCTGCCAGCGGCAGTGCATATGGAATACATTTTCTTTGGGTGTCTCTCCACTAATGTTTTCATTTCTGCTTAGCGTCAGGGGCTTTGCACATCACTGGCCTTCCAGAGCGCTAAGCCCGCCTTTGTGTGAGCTCGCTTTGTTCTCTCATTTCCTGATCAGCCAGGAAGCATTCCTGGGCAACAGCTATGCAAGGAGGGGCTTTGCCTGGCAGCTCACTACACTGCGTTTTGGAGAGGGACGAAATAAGCTCCTCCTGATACATAGGTCCCCCTCTCCCTCCCTAGTAACTGTGGCTATCTGATCCAACTAGCCTCCATGTTTGAAGCTTATGCTATCAGAAAACTGACCTTGGATCTGGAAAGACAATCTTCCACTTGAAAGAATCTTAATAGTGTTGGCAAAAGTGTTGGATAGGTACAGTCACCGTCACAGAAGGGTAAATTGATCTAACATTTGGGCCCGGGGGTGGGGGGGGGGGAAGACGAGCATGTGGAAGCAAGAAGGAAGGCAATTGATTAACATGTAGCAAGAACCTTTGCTTCTAAGAGCATGTCCTATAATGACATGGTGATGTACAATATAATCTCAGTGCTTAGGAGGCTGAGGCAGGAAGATTATGAATTCCTGGACAACTTGGGCTATGTAGCAAGACCTAATTCCAAAAGAAAAAAGGAAGGAAATGTAGTGACACCCAAGGAGGGAGGGAGGGAGGGAGGGAGGAGGGAGGGAGGGAAAATATTATATAAAAATTAATCAAAATTGTCTTCGAAGATTATTATTTCACAAAGATATTTGTGTTTACAATGGTCCAAATTTGCAAATGATCAAATATCCAACAATAGAGAATTAACTAAATATATATTCCCCACAGAACTGAGGACTAAGAGACCATTGTTAGGAAATGCCTTAGAAATATATTGAAGGATGGATGTAAGCTCATGATGTAATCTTAGACCAAAAAAGGCTGCCGAATATAAATATAGTAAAACTCTTATTTTTAACTGCATATACATATACAGAACACAGGTGGAGGGAGAGTCTGCACTATTAGCAGTGGCGGCTTTAGCAGAATTATTTTGAGACCTTACTGTCTTCTCTGTAAATTTCTAATCTGTCCTATCCCAAGAGCAATCTGAGAACAACCACCAGGTGAACAAACACACTGCTTTTCTCTCCAGGGGCCTAGACCAGAGTTCCAACAGGCAGGCTTGCTCCAGGAAACATCTTCAACCTTGACCTCTCAGGGCCTTACACAGGGGAGGCTATCTGCTGCCAGGTTACCTGGCCCTGGTGCCGTCCTTGATAATATCTGCTCCTTCCTAACCAAGCCTGACTGTCCAGGTAGGCAGAGCTGCCTGGCCACGATCCCTGCAGTCCTTGCACATCCGGGAGCCTTTTGTGGTCTCCCGTGAGAAGTCTGTCCTCTTGTCTATTAGGTCACTACAGATTGATTCATCTCACTTTACTGTGCTTTACAATGTGCAGTTCCTGACCCTTACATTCTCCCCTGGTGCTAAAGCCATGTTGCTGCAATACCAACACACCAATGGTAGCAAGCAGATGTCAGCCCGAGCCTTCTATCCTCCTGGCCTACCCAGCAGGCTGCTTTCTCTCTCCCTTCCTTTCTGTCCTCATCTGGCATCTACACACACAAGAGTCCTTCTTTAAGGAGCCCTACAGGGGCCTACCCAAGACAAATAGGACAAGGGAAGGTATGCTCAAGTCTTGGCCAATGGGAATTCAACGTCGTGCATCAAAACTCATAACCTCTTGCTTGTCCAAGAAATCAGAGGGTCCATTTACAAGATCCATGAGGTCTGGGACTTGATACATTGTCTTTTAACATAGAGTCAGGAGCTCAGAATTTCTGTTGTAAATCACCACATTGAATGAATAGTAGAGGCTAAATATCTGGGTGCTGATTTAAAGTGGCGTATTTGCTGATTAATCCTTTTAATAACCTTTTTAAAGGTGTGTGTGTGTGTGTGTGTGTGTGTGTGTGTGTGTGTGTGTGTAGAAGTGACAGTGCATAGATAGAAATCAGATGGCAACTTGCTGGAGTCAGGTTCTCCTCTCCACTGCTTGTGTCCCAGCATCGAATTCAGGTTGTCAAATTTAGCAGCAGGTACTTTGATTAGCTGAGCTGTCTTGGCAGTCCAAGATTAATTCCTTTTACAAACACAATCTCAACAGACACCCCAAGCATTAGCATGGCAGTCTATCCTGTGTGCCCTTATTACCAATCATAAACCCCTAAATTTTACCCATTTTACCTCCAGACCTTTCATCTACCTGGTTTTCACAACTTTTTCTATCTTTCTTTGTCTCTTCCACATGGACCCCATCAGTGAAATCAGCCCTCTCTGTTCCTTTCCACTGACATCTTTTTCAGTCACCTCTTTCCAGCTACATTCTGATGTAACTATAAAAGCCACTGAACACAGAGGGAAGAAACAATCCCCATCGTGGCTCTTCCAGCCCCTAACTAGTCACTTAGGACACAGATATTAGCCACCCCCAAAGACCTGGCCGAACCAGGCATCTAAATACTTCTGACTTATCCCTACCACAGCATTTCTCAGAAGAATGTCAGAAGTCTTTCTTGGGCGGGCCTGCCTCCGGACTACAGATCTATGACCTGTGTCACAGGTGCTTCTCGCTCACCTGAACAGTTTGCAGATTTCCTGCATCAGTTCTTTCAGGCTTCTATCTGTTCTTTTGCTTGTTTCCTTTGTCCTGAGAAGATGGCAAAGAACTTTGGAAAGAAGGCTGTGTTTCTTCCCTACCTCCCTATGCCATGTCCTGAATACCACAAACAGCCAAGGAAGGTTGTCAGTTCTCTGACTAATGCCTATCCCTTGGGAAGACTAGAAAAGGGACTCATTTAAATTTGGTTTCCCTGCCAGAACTGTCAGGCCTCAGTGGACCTGGGAAATCACCAAAGAGGAAAATGGCCATTTATCCTAAAACCTCTGTAATCCACAAAGGCTGCCACGGTCTCCAAACCCCAACCTGGCCCTCGCGTGGCAGCAGGAACAGTATTATATAGTCTTTCCCAGAGTCACAGTCACTCTAGAAAAGAGTAGACTTTTGTGAATGGGCCATCCAGGGATTGATGGACTCATTAAAACCCAGAGCCCACCATCCCCACCACTAGAGAAGAGCTGGAGAATAGATGATGTGTAAGTCAACCACAACTGTGAGGAGATAAGATTCTGTGGGCTGTACATGTCTTCTGGATGATTCCGAAGAAGCCACTTGACATTGCTGAGTCTCAGACTCCATTTCTCTAGAAAATAGCTCCTAATATTTCCCTTGCAAGGTTATTCTGAGACATTTGTGACTTGACTATAACAGAGACCCAAATAAAATCAAGTAAACAAGCTGCTTTTGAATTGCTTAAAATATTTTCTCTCTTTACATAGTTTCACTGGTATCCAGAAATTTTGGCCCAATATTGCCATTTTTCTTCCCATAAAACATCTCCTTTCTACAAGCCACTGTCAGATGAGCTACTTGGATCAGGGAGAAGAAGCCTTGGTCCTGATACACAGTTGACACAATGTATTTTCCCACCAAAACACTGATGTATGTTGCACTTGGATGTCAGAGATTAAAGTGGGTTAGTTATATGTGCATTGAATAAACTTTAGAAGTTCCTAGGAAACTCCCCACTACATCAAAGCTTTTGCTATGGTAGAAAAACATACCCAATTCATAAAAGTAACTTATGAGCAAATCTTTGGAATGCTGCCCGACTCTAAGTAGGACTCTACCTGTGTTAAATCACTTTCAGATGCAGCCCTTCTGTGCCAGCCTAGCGGGCTAATGGCATATTTGCAAATCTCAGCATGCCTGGGATATCACAAACACAGGTGTGGTCTTCTGCCTCCCCTGCACAGGAGGGAAGGGATTGAAGGGGAGAAAAACAGCACCTTCCTGGGCTCTCGCTTCCTGCACACTGTGAGCGTGAGTGCTGCTCACGGATTTCAGAAGGTGGAGAGCTCTTTTTGGGTACAAGAATGTCTGCAAAAGACAAATGCATTGGCGAGATCCCAGGTGAAAGATAGATAAGCAGAGCCTGAATCTTAAAGAAAGCGGGGTGGGGGGGGCAGGAAGAAGAGTTCAGGAACCCCAAGGGCAGCAGTGAATTACCCAGTGGCTTTAAGTCAAGCCACAAGTCTCTGGAGAAGGACCTATATGGCTTAGAGAAGGCAGCACTCTCTGATAAAGCTCCTCTCCAACGCCTCAGCCCAACAGCCAAACAACCCACCTTCCTTCCCTCACCAGGGACTAAGGTCAAAGGTGAGACTGATCAGGCTATCTGTTCAATCATGTCATGCCCCAGCACCCAGCAACTCAATTCATATGTGGAAGTCCAAATTCTCAGTACCTTAGAATTTGCAGAAAGTCTTTTGTTATTATTAATTTCATTTTATATGTATGAGTATATTACCTGCATGTATGGTAGTAACTACATCATGTCATACAGTGCCCACAGAGGTCAGAAAAGAGTGTTAGATCATTCTGGAACAGGAATTATGGAGGGTTGTTATCTACCATTGTGGGTGCTATGATTCGAACCTGGGTCCTCTGCAAGAGCCATCAATACTCTTAACCACTGGGCTATCTCTCCCATGAGAGAGTCTTTACTTGGGTAGTTGAGGTAAAATGAGTTCATGAGAATGGGCCCTGGTCCAGGAAGACTGGCATCATTACAGGTGATCAGGACATGGGAAGGAAAGCAGAAATTTTGTGTGAGGAAAGAGGCAGGCGGTCATCTTCGAACCAGAGGCCTCAGGAGAAAAACCCTGACAGCATCTTGACCTTGGACTTCTACAACTCTGAGGTTGATTTCTGTTGCTGAAGCCAGGCAGTCTGTGGGCCATTGTAACATCAGTATTAGAAAATAAATATACAGCAGAGTATTGGAGGCAAATCAGAGAAAAGATGTGATGTGGACTCCAGCCTACCTAGTCGATCTAGGCAGCCAAATTCGGATGGAATGGTCAAACGTGTCATGCTCAGGAGCATCAACTGGGCTGCAGCATTAACTGTCCGGACTTCACCTCCCACACACACACACCAGAGGCTCCTGGCTCCTTTTCCCTTCAAGGCCAGCAAGCCTGCCCTGTCCCCATTTCCTTGGGGTGCTAGATATACTACCTGCCTTCCTCACTGCTCTAAGGACCCACCCTCTGCTCACACAGGGACATACGCATGAGCCAGACAGTAAGGAAGAGAAGGGTACAAAGTACATTCTTGTGGGTGCCTCATATCTTACTTCATAGATAACCATTGTGAGGCCATATGTGCAGAGACTTGAACTTTGGAAGCTATTCCAACTCTTTCCCACTCTGTACAACTGTATCAAGCACACTAGTTCTGATTTGTGTGTGTGTGTGTGCGTATATGTGTGTGTGTGTGTGTGTGTTCATGGGGGATGGGAGTGCACCTGCATATGTGTGTACTCACATCCGGTCTCTTCCTCTACTGCTCGACCCCTTACATTTTTGAGACAGGTGTGTGTGTGTGTGTGTGTGTGTGTGTGTGTGTGTGTGTGTGTGTTCATGGGGGATGGGAGTGCACCTGCATATGTGTGTACTCACATCCGGTCTCTTCCTCTACTGCTCGACCCCTTACGTTTTTGAGACAGTGTGTGTGTGTGTGTGTGTGTGTGTGTGTGTTCATGGGGGATGGGAGTGCACCTGCATATGTGTGTACTCGTATATATGGAGGCCAGACAGCTACATCATCTGGTCTCTTCCTCTACTGCTTGACCCCTTACGTTTTTGAGACAGGGTCTCTCACTGAGCCCGGAGCACACCAGTTCAGCTAGACCGGCTGGCCAGCAAGCCCCAGGGATGCTCTGTCTCGGTGGCCTTCCCACTGCTGGGGTTACAGCCAAGCGCCAACACACCCAGCTTTTTGCATGGGGCTGAACATCCAAACCCTGGTCCTCGTGCTTGCTTAGCAAGCATTGTACAGACTGAGGCATGTCTCAGGCCCTGGTTCTGGTTCTTAAGGTCATAAGAGTTTAACTGGCAAGAATCATTGTCTGTTTCCAACCCAGTTTCTTTTTAGTAGCTGAAGACCATCAGCCCTTTCCCTGCCCTCTCCATCTGCTGCCCCGACTCTATCTCTGGCTTTCCTATGCTTTCCATCAAATACATTTCTCTACAAGTTGCAGCGCTTATTCTCAAACAACCCCAAGGTTAGAAAAGCTCCTGTGACTAGGCTCTGTTTTGAAGGCACACTATGTGGTCAGCACTGTGCTAGTTACCTGGCTCACCTAATTTCTAATGCTCGCAATCATCATTCTTCTACTTACAGAAGAAAAAGCTGAGGCTCAGCAGAAAGTGACTCATCCACATCAAGGTGCTGGAACCAAGCAGAGCCAGGGCAGAAAGCTCCCTCCAGCAGGTTCCTAGGCTTTGCCTTCTCCTCTCTGCCACTCTGATGAGGAAATACATCCATGAAAGTTTCTGTAGACAGCAAGGCTATACAATAAAATACACTGCATTTTTCAATTCTTATTGTTAATAACTGGAGGACATGAAAAAAAAGAGATAAACCTTCAACAAATAGACAAATCCCTTGATTTCTGAAACTGAGATCTGATCTCTGACTTAAAAATTTGTATCTTCGTTTTGCTTGAAGAGAAGTCTAAATACCTCTGGAGACCAGGGCTTCTGCCCACCGCATGCTACAGCAGCCCTCTGTGCCTCTGTGTCTAGCATCCAGCCAAATGGAACTTACATAATTCGGTGACTGTTTGATTAGTGGCATGTCGTTCTGTATGAGTCTGCAACTCTACAGGTAGCATGACAATTCAGTGTATTGTGTCAATACAAACATGTTTTATGTAGCTCAGACAGGCCTCTAACTCCTGATGTGGCCAAGGATGACCTTGAACTTCTTGCCCTCATGCCTTTACCTCCTCAATGCTGGGATAACGGGTTGATGCCACCATGCCCAATGTTTTATGCTGCACTATGGATTGAAGCCAAGGCTTTATGAATGCTAGGCAAGCACTCTACCAACTGAATATATCACCAGCCCAGGAGCCATTTTGAGAGTAAAAGAGGGTAGCGTCAGTAATTATTCCAAGAACAGAAGAAAACTAGAGCATCGGGTCATCTTATATAGGAAGCAGAAACCAGCTCTGGCTTGCTTATCATTCGTCTTAGTGTCAAATCCTCACTTGCCACATAGCAGACACTCAATAAAAAATGTGCCAATTGATTTAATGTCTTTTAAAGCTTCTGGCATCTTGCACACCATTTCTTTTAGTCTGTACATGCTGCAACTTCTCACATATCCAACCTAGATACATGCAAGAGCCTCTGCTTAGCCAGATGTGAACAGCCCATATGTGTTCCTATCATCAAGCTTTCGTGGACCCATCACCTTTGTTCAGAGTGCTCTTCTCCTGGCCCCACCTATCTAATCCTCCCATTCATAACAGCTCTCCACCTAACTGCTGCTTCTCCTCTGAGGTCTGCCATCCACATGCACCTCTGTAATGATGCGGACCTCACTGTGTCACAGCCACACAGGAACCTCACTGGTCTCTACAGTGGGACTCCCTCCAGCTTGGATCACCCCTTCTGCGGCCTTGATAGTCCAGTTACTTTCTGTTGCTGTGATAAAACACTGAGCAAAACCAACTTGGGGAGGAGAGGATTTATTTGGCTTACACATCCTGATCACAGTTCATCGTTGAGAGAAGCCAGGACAGGAACTCCGGACAGGGACCTGAAGGCAGCACCTGAAGCACAGACCATGGAGAAATGCTGCTCACTACCTTGCTTCTCTGGCCTGTTTTCTTATACAACTCAAGACCACCTGCTCAAGGATGGCAAGACCCACAGTAGATTGGGCTCTCCCACATCACTCAAAAATCAAGAAAATGTGTTACAGACATGCCCACAGGCCAATCCATTTGAAGTTGCCCCTTCCAGGAGTGTCAGGTTGACAGAACACATGCACACAGTAAGCACAGGATAAATGGTTGGTGAAAGGCTCTAAAGAGGTCGCAAGCCCTTCTGGTTGTCAAAAGCCATACAGGATTAGGAATAGATAAGACTAAACTCTAAAATGGTGAGGACCAACCATGTAGCTAATAGAAGGCACCTGCCCACCTGCTTATACCATACAGTGCCAGGCCCATGGTGAACACATTGTCTATTATTATTATTATTATTCACATTATCAGTCATTCATTTTGATTTTTTTTTATCTTGTCGCTTCTGTTCTCTGCAACACTAATGCTATTTCTCAGCTATTTCTTCAGCCTCAGTTTCCCACCATTTCTTTTTCTACTGGACACACCCATCTCCCCTGCCTTCCATCAGCCTTGACAAACGGAACTTCCTGAACTTCTTACCGTAGCCCTCACGGTGCGTCTGATTCCCCAGCTGCTGCAACACTGCTTGTACATTGCATCTACCCTTTGGTCAGGCCATTCATATTCTTTAAAGACCTTTCACATAATGTCTGTGCTAATATTTACATTCCTGCTTAACTAGGCTGGCCTCTGTGCCCTGGGCACTTCCGCGCAGGCAGCGTGGTACTGCAATCGTTCCAAGCCATTCATTGGCTATTTCACCAAAGCCTGCTAAGAACTGGAACTTGCTTAGTGTAAAGCCTGCCTGAGGGTTGGGATACAGCTACTGAAAGATGTTCTGGGTTTGTCCTAGTTGTATAGGATAAAGCTTTATAAACTGGGGGTCACCACCCTATATGGAATGATGTGGGAGCGGTCGTGATTTGTAGGGGTCGTCATGAAAATTTTGGTGTCTGAATGTACAACATCAAACATTAATTCAAATTCAAGTATACAATCTGTCTGAAACGTTTCCGGCAGCCCTTACCCATGATGCTTCATAAAACCTCACTGCAGCTTCAATTCTGAACACATAACATGCATACTTTGTATCATCTTATTTATCTGTTATTTGTTTATTTATTTTTGAGACAGCATCTCCCTGTAGCCCCAGCTGGACTGGAACTTGCTATGTAGAGCAGGCTGGCCTTGATCTCACAGAGACCTGCCTTCTGAGTGCTGAGATTAAAGTAACATGTGAACTTTGTACTGCACATGCTATTATACCACAGAGTGTCCACAAACTCTATTTAAAACACCCAGGTGGCTAGAAGTGGTGGTGCACACCTTTAATCCCAGCCCTCAGTAGGCAGAGACAAGCAGATCTCTATAAGATCAAGGCCAGCCTGATCTAAATAGTGAGTTTCATGCCAGCTGGGGCTAAAGGGAGACCCTATCTCAAAAAGACAAAAAACAAACAAACAAATAAACAATACACCAGGGTCTGATCCTAGTCTATCGTGTTATGATTTTGGATTTTAGAATGCCTATGAAGTTCTCTACTCTTGTAGAAACAAAATGTTTCATTAAAGAAAACAAAGACTTTTCATGTTTTTCCACCATCATTCTTCAGCATGTATTAATATGTCTTTGGATTATACTGCATTAGACAAATAAGCATATCCATCTCATTAGTATGCAAATTTGTGTTCATCATTAATAAATGGTAAATTATATGTATGCCAAGGAATAATTTTAAAATACATTTCCTTATGATTCATTATCAGTAAATATATGTTGGTGTGAATAAGAAGTGTCCTCCATAGGCCCAAATATTTGAACGCTTGCTCAGCTGGTGGTGCTGTTTGGGAGGGTCACGGAACCTGCTGGCAGGCTTTGAGAGTTGGTAGCCTGTCCGCCACTTCCAGCTTGCTCTCTCTGTTTCCTATGCATGCTTGAAGATGTGAGTGCTCAGCTTTCTGCTCCAGCCAACCTGTAGCCATGTCTCCCCACCGTGGTGGACTCATCCCTTGGGAGCCATAAACTCAGTAAACTCTTCCTTCTATACATTGCCTTGATCATGATGCTTTATCACAGCAATAGAAAAGTAACTAATGTAACCTGTACCTTTTATACCTTCATGCCTGAGGTTGTTTAAAAATTTCAGAGACAAAAGGAACCACAAGTGGAAAGTTTAAGAAACTCTGGTAAAAGGGGATGGAGAGATGGATGAGTGATTAAGAATACTGGCTACTCTTGCAGAGGAGCTGGATTTGATTACCAGCACCTATATTGTGGCTAACAACCATCGATAACTCCAGTTACAGAGGATCCAACACCATCTGCTGACCTCCATGGGCTTTGTACAACATGGTCCCTTTACATACATGTAGCCAATATAGTCATATACAAAACATTTTTTTAATTAAAAAAAGAAACTCTGGTACAGATCATGGGCTTTGGAAAAGGTCCTATGTTTTGAGCAACACTCAACTACTGGTCAGCTACATGGCCAAGAGGTAGTTTAATCTCTCCAGGGACTTGGTTTTCATATGTATGAAAAGGAGGTGGTAGTTCATGGGATTATATGATAATTAAATGTGATATAATATACATACAGACATCCACACATAATGACATAAATGGTATCTACTACTATAAAAAGTGATTAGGCCGGGCATGGTGGTGCACACCTTTAATCCCAGCACTCGGGAGGCAGAGGCAGGCGGATCTTTGTGAGTTCAAGGCCTGGTCTACAGAGTGAGTTCCAGGTTAGCTGGGGCTACAGGGAGACCCTGTCTTGAAAAAAAAAAAAGGGATTATAAGTGACGTGTGGGAGGGAGAAACAGAAGGTGGCTTTGAGAGGGACAGAGTGGAGATCTGGGTCTGACCTGGAGACTGTGAGAAGCCTCGCTTTGCAGCTCTGATGAGGGAAAGCTTTGCAAAAGCACTTGTTCGTGCCAAATGTCAGAGGGGCTGCAGGAAGACAGCAGCAATAACTGACGTTGAAATGAACTCTTCCTGCAAGGCAGACTCCGCAAAGCCTGGCATCATCCCATTTAGTCCTTTCCGCAACCAGGCCAAACCACACAGGTGCTGCTTTTATTCCCATTCTACAAAAGAGGCCTAGGTTCTGGTGGGTTGGGGGGGCGTGGGGAAGGGGATTTGCTCAGGACTATCCAGCAAGGAAGACTTGAATTCAGATCTCTCTGACCCCAACACCAGAGCTCTTAGACCCACCATTGTGTGTGACAGGTGGACTCAAGGGCAGCTGTAAGGGAAAGCCATTGCAGCTGACCTATAAGGAGCATGTGTGCACATGTGTGTGTTGTGTATGTGTACTCACGCACATGAGCGCACACATGTGCAACACGGGGGTAATCAGAAAGGCTTGTGGAACTGCTGAGGAAAATTCTGGAGTCCAGGGAAGGGCTGTTATTTCTCATTGCATACAAACCCCATGAGGCCCCAAGGGCTATTAATAGTAGCAATGATCAAGCTGATAATGATGGTGGGGAGCCCCAAGGGAGGGTAGTGAGCCAGGGCGTGCACTGCTTTCCCTGCAGGAGGAAGCCACCTCTCAGATACCTGTTTTTGCAGACTTCAGAACCAGAGCTGAGTTTCCAAATTGACTCACACTTCACAGGAGAGCTCAGCAAATCCTGCAAAAGCAAAATACCTGGAGGAATATCTCTCCTTCTCTGGAGTTTTGGCAAACTTATTATCCCAATCAATATCTGAGTAATTACAATCCCTTGTGATCAAAGGGGGGTGTTTTTCCCTTTCTCTGGCCTCTTTACAGGCCTTTCTTATCTGATAAGAGATTTCTTAATCTACTTTCCCTAAATGCCCTGCAGGTCTGCATGCCACCACAGCCCCAGAATTCCCTGATCGATTTTATTCTTCCTACCTAAAGCCTGACCCAGCTCACTGGCAGCCCTGGTAGAAATCAGCTTTTTAGCACAGGGCCCCACAGAGCTCCCAAAACAAGTGATGTGGGGGTAGGCACTGGGATTGAGGAGAATCCAGGACAAGAGGGGAGGCCCTTCTTCTCTTTTCACGGGAGTAAGCAAGAAAGTTTTCAGGGTGGGCTTGAGCCCGCTGCAGTCTCCTCTGTTATTTATAACCGGGTACCTCCTGTACCCCACAGGCCACATGGTGCTAAAGACCCCAGAAGTGGCAGACGGTGAGGGAATGGAAGTAGAACAAGATTGGAGGAGGGATCACAAGGTAGAGGGGAATCGTTGTTCCACCACTGCGGCAACCCCTTTTGCCCCACCAACCCCTCACCCTCAAGGTCTCTCATCACCTTTCATCCCTGGATATGGTTCATCAATTCTTTCAGCCTAGAGACCTGAAGAGCTGCTTCTTCACTCAGCCTTCCCAGGCCTCAAAGTAGTAGTTGTTGGGGGAGGGGGTTGGGTTGTTTGTTTGGTTTTGTTTGTCTGTTTGTTTTGAGACTGGGCTTTCCTGCAGGTTTTGAAGTAGCCAAAGATGACCTTGAACTTGTGATCCTCCATTCTCCAGCTCCCCGGTGCCGGGATTACAGGCATGGACACCATACTCAGTTTACAGGATCAAACCAGGGCTTCCTGAATGCTAGGCAAGCACTCTACCACTGAGTCACCCCTCCCCAGCAACTGTGGGTCAGGGCAGGTGTCCGTGGAGGGTGGAATGTCAGGCGTGAGCCTGAGGAAGGGGCTGCCACATGGCTAAAGGGACACAAGGGGCAGTTGAGGGAGACTGAGGGCTCAGCCTGACTGATGCATGATTTGGAGACCTGAACCTCTCCAACACTCAATTTAAGAGGTTTCTGCCCTCAGAAACCTTATTACCCTGAAGATTTCCTTTCGGTCTTCTAGGCTTTGCTCTGAAGAGGCCTTTCCAAGGACACCACGAGGTTGGAGTCGTTACTTTGCCGACCACTTACAGGGCCGTTTATTATACATTTCCCAGAATACATTTCCCATGCCACTGCTGCCACTGGGGAGGAGGAGAACAAGTGCTGACGTGTGTCCCCATACATGACTCCACGTGAGAAGGGGTGCTCACATGCACGGGAACACAAAAGCACGGCCAGTTAGGGCTCACACTCAGGACAGATGGGTAAGGTGATGCCACATGGGCCACCCGGTACATCCCAGTGAACACTAGAGGCCATACTGTCCAGCCCCCTGCCTCCAAGCAGATGGGTTCCAATTTATGCTGGCCAGAATGGGTCTCTACATCTCCACAGCAGGCAATCCCACCATTCCGCTGGAAGGCTTTTCTAGTGTTTAACAGCCCTCCTCCATGGACCATTTCCCTTCTGGAATTAGTGATGCTCAAACTGGAAAGAAACTTGAAAATCCTGTAGACAAAACCCGGAATTTCAGGAATGACGGGAGCCAAGAGTCTCTATCGGAAGCAAGGAAGCAGCCACCCTGTCTGTAAGATAGACACTCATGGACTGGCAGAAATCAAACATCCTGCAAAGTTCTTCAGCTTAGCTCAGAGCTGAGCAGGTAGGGATACTTCCCATCCAACCCTGGTCCCTGTGAGGTCTGCCAGTTTTCATAGGAGAATGACAGCCCTACCCTAGGGTGGACAGAGCTCAACTGTGCATGTTTGTAAGGCATATGGGTCTGCATTTAATTGGCAATCCAAGGGCTGTGCTTCAGGTATTTGGCAGGGAATATAGTCCAGAACTCACTGCCACATAGTGTCCATCAAAAACTCAGCTGAGAGAAACAAAACAGATGAAAGATTGCCCAAAGGGTATGTGCTCCATCCGTCCCTCTACAAAGATTAACACCTGCCCCAGGACTAAGCCGGGCCAGCAGACAGCTGTCCACTGGACCACGTCCCTCTGGTCCCCTGTGCAGCTGCTTCTCTAAATTGAAGTTTGGACAGGGTTAAAGCGTGGGGCTCCAGGGAGCAACTGCACACAGCCGAAGGAGCGGTGTCTTTCTTGGAGTTCTCGGAGCGGTGTCTTGGAGTTCTCGGAGCGGTGTCTTGGAGTTCTCGGAGCGGTGTCTTGGAGTTCTCAGGGAAGAGCTTCCTGCAGCCCAGCTGCAGAGAAGGTGGGATTGTGTCTCTAAGGTGCTTTTGTTTCTTTCTTCATCATCTCTTCATCTTCTCTTCCCTCCTTTTCTCCCCTCTCTTCTTCATTTGTCCTCTAGGCCTCCCTTCCCCTCTTTTCTTCTTTTCTTATGTGGACTATGAATTTTGAGACTGATTGAGTTACATTTTCCAGGTTGCCTACTAGAATTTTAAATTCTAAATTTCAGGCCTGCTTCAAGCCCTAAATCCCAGTTCAGCCTCATTTCTGTGAAGCACCTTCCTTTGTTCTGTTTCTCTCTCCCATCTGCTAGTCTGCTGTATATATCACACATATCTGTGTAAGCTACCACAGTTGCTCTTTGGCACAAGGCAGGTATAAGTAAGTACATTAATGAATTAATTAATACAGTTCAAACTGTGCTGCACACAGAGATTACATTTAGAAAGAAGAGAGTTTACTAAGCAGGAGCTGGAAGACCTCCCAGACAACACATGCCTGAAAGATGTGTAAGATTTGAAGAAATAGACAGGGGCATGAGGTAGTCCTGGTCTACACTGTTTCTTGCACCATAATCACCTCATCTAATTCTCTCTGTACCAAGGAAACCTTTCTTAGGGAGCTTTATCCTATCAGAAATCTCTTCATGAATTTGAAGACCCAGAACAAGAAAATAAGAACCATAAAATCTCAGAAGATAAGTACCCTAAAAAAAACAGAAATCAGGGCTGGAGAGAAGGTTCAACATCTGTAGTGCACTGACTGCTCTTACAGAGGATGTGAGTTCAGTTCCCAGCACCCACATAGTGGCTAACTGCCATCCATAATTCCAGTTCCAGGGGATCCAATGCCCTCTTCTGACCTACATGGTCATTGCACAACGTGGGTGCACTTATGCACATGAAGGCAATACACATAAAAAAAATAAAAAATTTGGGGGCTGGAGAGATGGCCTAGCAGTTAAGAGCGCCAACTGCTCTTGCAGAGGACCTGGGTTCAATCCCCAGCACCCACATGGCAGCTGAGAACCTTCTGTAACTCCAATTCCAGGA
Source organism: Rhizomys pruinosus (assembly GCA_009823505.1). Classification (NCBI taxonomy): domain Eukaryota; kingdom Metazoa; phylum Chordata; class Mammalia; order Rodentia; family Spalacidae; genus Rhizomys; species Rhizomys pruinosus. The sequence continues at coordinate 684,202 of VZQC01006931.1, forward strand.
GAACTCCAGTTCCAGGGGAATCCGACAACCTCTTCTGACCTCCATGGCATTGCACACACAGGTGCACAAACCTACATGCACATCACACACAAATAAATAAATAAAATTAAAAATTAAAAAAATAAAAATAAAAAATAAAAAAATTTTAAAAATGAACTCAGAAAGCATCCTACCAGGCCCTCTATTTCAATAAAGAAAGAAATGTGGGGCTGGAGAGATGGCCTAGCGGTTAAGAGTGCCGACTGCTCTTGCAGAGGACCCGGGTTCGATCCCCAGCACCCACATGGTGGCTGAGAACTGTCTGAAACTCCAATTCCAGGAGAACTCCAGTTCCAGGAGAATCCGAGTCCCTCTTCTGACCTCCGCNTGCTCTTGCAGAGGACCCGGGTTCGATCCCCAGCACCCACATGGTGGCTGAGAACTGTCTGAAACTCCAATTCCAGGAGAACTCCAGTTCCAGGGGAATCCGATGCCTGCTTCTGACCTCCGCAGCATTGCACGACACAGGTGCACAGACTTGCATGCAGACAGTACATTCATTACACATACAGAAATAAATAAAATTAATAAAAAAAAAAAGAAAGAAATGTTCCTAAACAAAGCAAGTCTAAATCCTGGACCACGTGGAACAATTTCTGAGCTTGGAATCCAGTATCCCTAGCTCCCTGCAAGTCTGGGTCTATTGCTGTGTTCCATGAAGCTACACAACTGCAGCTCCCATTAGGCAGCCTGACCTCCAGGGTTACAGTAGCATGCACCTGCTATCTATAAAACAGGAGGGACCAGGAGTAGTACCTCACCCCAGTCATTCTAGTACCCACTTGGAAAATTGAGGCGGGAGGAGTATCGTGAGTTCAAGGCCACCTTGGACTATATAGCAAGTTCTGTGAAGCCTACATTATAGAGTAATTCCTCATCTCTAAATTAATTAATCGATTTAATTAAACAGAGGAAAGGTGACACTGTGGACGTCCACTTGTATCGTTTTATCCTTTCAGGGGAATATTAGTGTGTAGATGGCATCAGGCACACTGCTTATACTTACTGAGTCTTTACCTTCTCACCTGTAAAATGGAGATGTTAAGAACACTTCTCTTCGTTTGTTGGATTGAATGAGAAAATGTGTATGAAGACCATGACAGACACTGAATGCTCAGTGGTGATGGTGGTTGTGATCGTGGCTGCAGTTTCTCCCATTTCATAGATGAGAATCAGCAGCCCAAGAAAGGTCGTGATCCAGCCAAGGAAATGCAGCAGAACTCTAGCCTGTGTGTTACAAAGTCTCTGCATTGACTACATGTGATTATTGGAGGACTAGATTTCTCAGACATTTAAATTTCTTACTCCATTCCCACACCTCCACTCTGTAGCCTCTTGCTGATCCCACAGCCTACTTCTGCCCTCACCTACCTACATCTTCTTAGATACCACATGTTCCAGAACCTCCATTTAGGCCTATTGGTATCAGTTGGGATATTGAGATGATAGCCAAGGGAGGTGGGGCCGTCTCCTTTGAGCTCTTCTCTCTAGATGTCTTTTTGTGAGATGCTCATCAGAAGCAAAGAGGTGCATCAAGATTCTTGACAGAACAAGTTCTGGGTTCAGAAGCCAGTGCCCCTATCTCCTGTAAGCCCTTTGTGCCGGTCCATGAAGCCACATGGTTGTACGTCCTGTTACAGAAACTTCCATGGAACTGCTCATGAAGTCCATTTTGAGTCCCTTTCCTTCTGGCCCACATGTAAGCATCTAGATTTTGTTTGGATACCTTGGGTGGAAATATGAACATTGGGTATATAAGCTAAGGCTTTGAAATCTTGGGGCTTTTTCTTGCACACCAACCTGAACCCCTTCTCCCTTATATGGTCCCATTCCCAGGCTCTGGACACCAGCACTTAGGAAGGAAAAGTGGAAAGGACAGAAGGAACAGTGGTACCACAGGCATTTCCCTGTGCTGTAGGGTCAACCATTGTTCTTCACAATCAGGAAATGGGAAAATGAAAGCAAGGCAATGGTCAGTGGGCCTTGGATTCCTTTCCATAGACACCCATTTGCTTCCAGTCTACCCATGTACCTGTCAGAACCTCTGTTTTCAAATGATCACACCAGGAGCAAGGAAACTCAGTCCTGGCCCAGGCCAGTACCTACTGTGACCAATAAGCTATCAAAACTACAACCACATGTCCTATACAACGACCCTAAACCCAGCACATCTTTCATTGGACATATACCAACCCCCAGGCAGACTTCACACTGAGCAGCTTCTAGCTCTTAGCATGCTTTTCTTGGGGTCTAGGAGTGGGAACTGAGTAGAAAGAAAGATTGACACTATCCTGTCTGAGTTGAAGAAAATCAAAGGGCAGCAGGCCAGAACAGTTAAATGGGGATGGAAATATAAGCACAGGCACATGTGAAAGGTCTTCAAAGAATATGAACAGCCTGAGCAGGGTCAAGGTGGGAAAGCCAAGAAGTCCAGCAGCAGTAATGGCCTCAGAGGCCTTCATCCTTACCTCACACCATACACAAAATGGGATCTAACATGCACAGTCAACCTTAAGAAAACTTAAAATTGTAACATTTCTACCAGAGACTGAAAGAGAGAACGTGCAACCTTTAGTTAGGTAAAAGTTTCTTAGAGATCTCACCACAATCATAATCCCCGGAAGAAAAAAAATTGACAGTTTGGATTTTTATCCACACTATAAACTTCTCTTAAAAGTAAGCCATGCTTGGGGGCTGGAGACATGGCCTAGCGGTTAAGAGCACCGACTGCTCTTGCAGATGAGCTGGGTTCAATCCCCAGGACCCACATGGCAGCTGAGAACTGTCTTTAACTCTAGTCCCAGGGGAATCTGATGCCCTCTTCTGACCTCCACAGCATTGCACGACATGGATGCACAAACCTACATGCAGACAGTACATTCATACACATAAAAAATAAAATTAAAAAAAATTTAAGCCGGGTGTGGTGGCGCACGCCTTTAATCCTAGCACTCGGGAGGCAGAGGCAGGTGGATATTTGTGAGTTCAAGGCCAGCCTGGTCTACAGAGTGAGTTCCAGGACAGCTGGGACTACAGGGAGTCCCTGTCTCGAAAAGACAAAAAAAAAAAAATTTAAAAAGCAAACCATGCTTGAAAGAATTAACATATAAGTCACCAAATGGGAGGGGCTATTTCCCAAATCCCTATTTGACAAAGGAATTGAATCTAGAATTTTTTTAATTATAAAATTCAACAACAAAATAATCAGCCTTTTTTAAAAAATGGATGATAGACATTTTACCAAAGGAGATACACAGCAAATAATCATACGAGAATATGCTCAACATTATTAGTAACTGAACAAATATGAATTCAAACTACAAAGAGAAGTAGTGCATATTTACTAGTATGGCTAAGACTAAATCAGGGGATGGAGAGGTGGCTCACTGGTTAAGAGCACTTGCTGCTCCTCCAGAGGACCCAAGTTTGGTTCCCACTACCCACATTGAACAGCTCATAACCACCTGTAACTCCAGCACACACACACACACACACATACACACACACACACACACACACACACACAATTAAAAATAAATACCTAACTAAAGTAAATACTAAAAAAATAAGTAAATAACCAACTATAGCTAGTTCTGGGAAAAATATGGGACAACTAGAATGCCTAACACAGAAGAAAGATTGCAAAATGATGTAGCATTGGGAAAAACAATTTGGAAGTTTCTCACAAAGTTAAAGTCATACTTGTCATGTGACCTAGCAATTTCTGCCTAAGTGTTTTAACAAATGAAATGAGCTTATGTTCACATAAAACCTGCATGTGAATGTTTATAGAAATTTCATTTATAATCACCCATAACTGAAAACAACTCCAATGTCCTTCATCTAGTGAACAGTTGAGAAACCACATATATCATGCAATAGAATCCTGCCCAGCAATAAAAGAAATGAACTACAGAATACTCGACAGCATAAATAAATCTCAAATTTATTATGCTAAGTGAAAAGAAACAGACTCAAGAGGATTTTATACATTACATTTAAAAGACATTCTGGGAAAGGCAAACTATAGAATCAGAAAACAGATCAGTGGTTGCCAGGGGCTGAGGAGGGGAGAGTTATTGAAGACAAAGGGACAAATGGGAACACAGTGGACTGATAGAATTGGTCTGTATCTTCATTGTGGGAATGGTTACATGACTTGGAGTATTTATCAAGATTCTTCAAGTTGTGGAAAAATAGGGAAAATATATTTACTTATTATATAAATAATACCTCCATTAAAAAAGCCTGAAAAGTTTCTTTGGTCTTAGAATAATAATCTATAAGTAAACTAAAAGTGTTAAACCATAATTTATGGTTGGGGGAATAGAGGAGGGAAGAGGCTAGTCTGTGGTCAGTAAGGCACAAAATTATGACTGGAACCTGGGCCTGGAGTTTCAAGGTCCTTGATTTTGGCCACCACACTAAACTACACTGCCACTCATATTTAGGATTTTTCATTCTGAGCATAATTTGGATCATCCATTGGATGTACAAATTTAAGGTCTCATCTAAATCATAACCATCTTATTTGTGTTTCATATACATAAAATCTACTTGAATACACTGTATCCTTAAAGCCCTTCAAACGATAAGAGTAAAGAGTAAAAGTTCTGGGGCTGAAGAGATGGCTCAGCAGTTCAGACCACTGGCTGATCTTACAGATGATCCCGGTTTGGTTCCAAGCACCCACATGGTGGCTAATAGCCATTCATAACTCCAATTCCAGGAGATCTGACACCCTCTTCTGAATTCTGCCAACACTGCACATACATGCAGGGAACATACTCATATACATAAAATAAAAATAATAAATAAAATATCTTTAAAAGTGAAAGTTTCCCTCCTTCTACCTACACACGCTCCTCCATTCTCTCTCTCTCTCTCTCTCTCTCTCTCTCTCTCTCTCTCTCTCTCTCTGTCTTATGGTGGAACCCAACCTTTCACAGGCTGAATAAACACTGTCCCACTGAACCCCACTAGGATAATGTAGCAAGTTGAACCTGTTGGCTCACTTCTACTCTTTCTGCCCTGCAAGTATACAGTTACTAAAGAACATGACATGCCTTTCCAATCTCTAATTTAGTGACCAAAGTTCTGATTGCATTGAGTACTTAACTTGGAATCAAAAGCCATAGGTTGTTACCCTCTCTTTAGTGTAGACTAACTGCAAGACCCAAAGGAAGTGAGGTCGCCTCTATGTGCCATTTGTTTCATTTCTAGAATATAAATAATGATGCCTGTCTTAATAAGGACAGACCCCTAACCACATAATAATGCTATTTAGTAACTAAATTGCAATAGATGGCAGATCAGATTGTGGATACCAACCCCCCATTCCATTCAGCCAACCCCACTGCATGAAGATGATTCAAATTCAGCTGTCTCAATATTGTACTTTTCCCCCTTGAAATCCACAACTATGCGGTCCTAATAAGTAATTTGGATCTTATGTCACTCAAAGCATGACTCAAGGAATTGAAAGGACAGAAAATACTTAGCCTGAAAAAGTTAGGTCTCTTTGGGGATGTGAGAATTGGTTTCAAAGATCTGAAGAGTTGTCACATGGGAAAGAAGGGTGGATTTATTCTCAGTTGCTTCAGGGCAGAGCTGGAATTAAGCTGGATGCAGATTTTATCGTTATGGAATAAAATTGTCCAACAACTTCCATTAGCCAACAAAGTGAGAGTTGCCCACGAGGCAGTGGGTTCCTCACCACTTCCCAGTAATCAAAGTGAAACTTTGGTCATTTGTCAGAAAAACAGAAGACAAGCCCCAGTAAGCAGATTTCAGGATCCCATGTTTCTCAACAGAGAGACGGATACATTCAGAACATATGTAGGTATATAAGGATATTGAAGACAGGTGTGTCCATGTGTCTTTCATCCTCCTCACCAGTGAGAGCCAATCACAGGATGAGCAGAATCAGAAGTGCCTGGGAACCAAGGCTATGTGAGAAAGGTGGTTTCCTCCACTGATTTTGCATTTAAGAAGAGAAGCGAAGGAGAGAATGTCCTGCCCTCCAAAAATGCAGACCTATTTGGATTCTCTCTGAGGTCCCTTGGCAGCTGACACACATGCCCATCTGCCATGCTGGCACGCTGCCCCAGCAAGGGAAGCTCTGCTTCTTGCTGGTAGGCATAGGCACCAGGTGGTTGCATATGTCTGCAGAGGGAGCCTCTGTCCCAGGCATCAGCGAGCACTCAAAGGCCGCTCACCCACCCTCTACCACACTCACCAAGTCCCACTACCACCTGGGAATGTGGAGGTGCCCTAGAGCTCCAGAAAGAAGGAATAGAGAAGGTAGGCTCTGGAGTGTTGGGGCTGCCAAATGAACAGGCTTTGCCATATTGAGCCTGTGATGGAGCCAAGACCACCCAAGGAACAGCCAAATGGACTCTTGGAAGTAAAGACCAGGGCATAAATAATATCAACTCAAAGGGCATTGCAAAGGGTCTAGGCCCTTGGGAGAGTGATCGGAAAGAAGGTCCACAGAGCATTTGCTCTGCCCTTGTCCAACAAGGAAGAGGAACTCGGAGGGAGGGACGCTCATTTTGTCTCTGTCCAGCCTCGGTGAGACTCTCTTCTACTGTGGGGTGAGAGTATCTGGGCCTATAGCCCTCTCTGCTGTACTTCATGGAAGGGTCCCCTCTCTCAGCAGCTAGTGAGTGTGTCTGTGTGCCCAAGTGCATGCCCGGGTCCGTGGGAGGGCTGTAGCAACTGCATATTGCTGATAGTGCAGAAATCATCGAGGCTGGCCAGCAATCATTCATGCTTCCCTTGTTCCTACTCTTGGATCTGATAGATAAAAACACCCAGGCAAATGACCAGTTTCATGGACTGTTTCCTCTTTTGTCAATACAAGGAATTGTGAGCTGTCATCTTGTCCCTCCTCTCCAGAGAGAGAACTCAAATATTTATAACCAGCTTTTACAACACTAATTGTATTTCTAATTGTTTTTCCCTCTCAGCAGTGTTGCTTCATTCACCCCGGTGACGATGGGCAGTTCCGGGGTTTATGAAGAGTACTTTGTCACAAATGAAATCCAGGAGAAGCTTTGTACCAGCTGGCCACATTTCCTGCTTATCAGTCCTCTGCTCTGAAGCAGGAGTTCTGGCCGGAAGCCAAAGAACCACGTGTCCAACATCCCTGGTAGGAACGAAGGGATTGGCTCTAACTTCTCTTCCCCAGAGCTCTGGAAGTCAAGGCTGCTCAAGGACAGCTTCTGGAGCTGGGTACCCCTCGAGCCCAGTGCACAGCCAAGTTTCTGCCTCAATTTCTCCACCTCTGAAATCTCTTGCCTCCCACACTTGCTTCTTGTGATTCTACTCAGCAAAAACCCATCTGTATTTTTTTAAAGATCTGAAACTGATTTTCGGTTTGCAGGATCAATGAAAACGCAGGAAGCAGAACGGTGTACTGGGAAGCAAGTGGGACCGACCAGAAACACAAAGCTTGAGTCTCATCATTGAATTATGCATTCATTTATTTCTACATTAGACATTTAGGTGAGCAACATTGTCCCCCATCCTGGGACAGGAGAGACCCTCAGATATTCACCTCCAAATGAGAACTTTGTGTCTTTTACAAAGTTGAGGCGGACCTCTAGAGCGCCACAGTGCTCAAGAACCTTGTGTTCTTGGGAACCACTTTTCTACCTGGGGGAAGAAGGGAAAGTCAAGCATTCTAAGATACACCTAACATTCTGATTTACAATGTTAAGGAAGGGCTCTGCTTTGGAGAGCAAAAGATCTGGACCCACAGAACCTAGGCTTGCCAACTCCTGCAGATCTCAGTCTACTCCCAATCAGTTCATGGTCTGGAATTATTCTCAGATCCATTTTCTTCAATAAATGACAGAAATAAAAGTTGTTGATTCTAAGTGTCAGGTGAGATATTGTAGGTGAATGAATACTGTCTGTGAACTCCATATGAAACAATGGTCTCTTGTTAAGATTTATTTTTTATTATTTTTATTTTATGTGTATGAGTGCATTGCCTGCATGTGTGTAAGTGCACCCATGTCATGAAATGCCTGCAGCATCAGAAGAAGGCATCAGATTCCCCCGGAACTGGAATTATGGAGGGTTGTTAGCCCCCATGTAGGTGCTGGGAATTGACCCCAGGTCCTCTACAAGAGCAGCTGATGCTCTTAACTGCTGAGCCATCTCTCCAGCCCTGAAGATTTATTTTTATTTTATGTGTATAACTGTTTGGCTTCATGTATGTGAATGACAGAGGAGGCCAGAAGAAGGTGTCAGATCCCCTAGAACTGGAGTTTTACAGTTGTGGGACATCATGTGGGTGCTGGGAACTAAACCCTGGTCCCTGGCAAGAACAGTCTTAAGTTGTTACTATTAATAATGATCAGAGATGGGCTAGAGAGATGGCTCAGTGGTTAAGAGCAGTAGTGAAGTGGGTAACCCCAGCCTCCACCAGCTCGAAGAGCCACCATGCAGACTCAGTGTCCAAATAAGAATTCTTAGGACTAGAAACAGAGCTCGGTAGATCATCTCTGTAGGTGGGCCACTGGAAATGCTTAACGAGATGGTCAGTCTTCAAGTATTGTCTTCTAGACCAGAGGGAACCACCCTGAGTCAGGAAGAACAGGTCGGGGGCAGCAGAGAAACGACCAAGAGAAAAGTGGCTCCATAACAACCCCATACCCACAGACTCAGCATCTCCTGGTTCATCTAGAGGCACTTGATTTTGCCCTGTGACCATAGAGATGAGAGAAAAGGAATTCTACAGAAAGGTGGGGTTGGGAAGACACACTGGCACATCACAGTGTTTTTTTTATTGATGCTTTGTGTATTTCATACATCATTTTCCAATTCAGTTCAGGCATATTTCCCTTTCCCTTCCCCCCACCCCACCCCACCCCATCCCAGATCATGCATTCTGCCATAACTGTCCTGCATCTTTCTCTCAGTTTTTTTTCATTTTTTTAACAATAAATGATAATTTATGAATACAAGCATCCTTCATGTAAAACCAATTTGCAAGCAGTTGTGCCCAAACCCACACAGCCCCTTGGTCCCACCATCCAGCAGGGGGGGCTTGTATGTTCAATCAAGTTGATCAAATGAGTGTCCAGACTATATTGCTGTAGTTTCACCATTCACCCCAATCTCAGCCCTTACATTCTACCACGCCCCCTCTTCCGCAGATTGTTCCCTAGGCTTAGAAAAGGGGCACAGGTGGATGAGAAGCAAAACAGTCTACTTTCTCTGGAGCTGTCATCTTGGACTCTGGTCAATTCTGGCTGTTTCCTTTCATGGGTTGACAGTTTGTCCAGGAAAAACCTTTCGATCCTACTAATGAAGCACAAGCAATTAGATATAAACAGTACTAATTGTTATGGTAGGTT
>VZQC01006931.1:697551-856556 GCA_009823505.1 Rhizomys pruinosus
GGGGGGGGGGGGGGGGGGTCCTGACTCTGAAGAGAGCCACTGTCCACTGTGGTCCTTCAAGGAGGAGCTGTGACTCCCGCTCACAGGCCCGCTGGCAGCCACTTCATTCTGTGTGGTAGGGGGAATTTTGCATCGATTCGAATGTTCCTGTTTATACTCGCTTTCCCTCAGGAGTTAACTTGAGTCCTTCTAGCATTGATCAGTTCCATTTGGTTTCCTAGTGGAGTAAACACAGAGCCCTTTGGATATCAACTGGGACTTAATAAATATATGCCTTCCCACATCAGAATGGGCCACAGGACAGGGCGTTTACTAGCTCCAGCTACTTCTGCCTGAGCTCACAGCTGAGAGGCCTCATGACTTCCTGTGGGCAGCTGTTGCTGCAGCCTGGAGCAGAACTCGTGAATCAGGGGACTGTTTATAGTTTTCTCTTTTTAATTTTGAAGCAGGAGTAATAAGTTGGAGCCTGGCTGGGGCAAGGGACAAAATGTGTTGATCGTGGAAAATCATAGCTCAGTTGAGTGCCTGCCAGGCCCAGACCACCCAGACCATCTCAGAACTGGTCAGGACCCCTGTGGGCCCCTACATACCCCCATGCCTGGAATCACTCTTCAGGTCTGGGAGCTCACCTGGCAGACAGATGCCCCTAGCTGGGACTGGACCCTTCCTGCCATTCTCTACCTAAATTCCTATGTCCTCCTCTGCGAGGCAGCCTGGATCCTCTCCCTGCATCCTGCTTGCTCTTGCCCCACTTCAGCTTGGGCTTTGCTGGGCCCACCCAGCTACTCCTAGCACAGGCCTGGCCTGCTTTTCAGCTACTTGCTTCTAGTGATAATCCCTCAACTCAGCTTGGCTCTGCTAAGACTCACGCAAGGTTGAGGAGGGTTGAAGGCCTGGGATCAGTCAGGCGAGCTGGGGTAGTCCTTGCACTGGGCCCTGATTGCTTTTAATCTGCCCCTAAGGGAAATTAGGGCTGGTCTCCCTGACCTTCCTGGCTGTCTGAAACCAATATTTTTTCAGCCTCTGTGTGTGTGTGTGTGTGTGTGTGTGTGTATACAGAAAAAAAAAAAGGAAAAAAAACACATAGCAGTATATTGGAAAAAAATTCTGCCTTGACTCATTTCCAGAATACAGCTGGCTGCAGAGAGCTTCTGCCCTCTTAGGGGAGCAGGATCTTGTACCCATAGTTTCAAATCAGGTCCTTCCTTCCCAGGGCCACCCTGTCTCGCTGCAAGATCAAAGATCAGGGTCAAGCTGCTCAGCTTTCCTGGTGGGGGTACAGGTACCCTAGTCTTCTAGAAAGAGCCTGGCAGATGAGGGAAGAGCTGGGACACCTCCCCCAACACACACACACACACACACACACACACACACACACACACACACACACGCACGTTTCTCTGTTTGTGCCTGTCCCAGCAGGGGTCCTCAGCCTACCTGGGTTCCCAAGCAATCATCCACCTTCGTGGCTTCCTAAGGAGCAACACAATAGCTTTATTGAACGAGCTATAAATTTCAGCAAGGCCAACCCTGGGAGTAGGCAATTACCTTCAGAGGAGGCTCCCTCCAGACTGCCTCCCCTCCTCCTGACACAAGGGGGTCTTTCATAACTGCAGTTTCTGGCCTTGGGTTGGGGGTGCCGAGTGTACCTCTTGCCTACCTTATCTCTCCATGCCTCACCCCACTCCCAGCCGGCAGCGTCAGGGGTGGGCAGCTGCCCCAGGAACAAACACTTGAGCTTTGAAGGAGACAGTTCCGATGGCCGCTTCTTTGTTCCCCCCAAGTTTTGGCCTCAGCCCAAAATCTAGTTGAGAGAAGGATGGAGAAGAATAAATAACCCTACCTTCCTGGCTTTTTTAAAAGCCATGATAGTTATGATAGACTAGCAGTGAAGGAGAAAGGGAGAGAGAAGGGGAGGAGGGAAGGACCTTTTCCTTCTTTACTAGCGGAAAACCGCTGCGTTTTCTAATAACAAGTAACTAGAAAACAGCTGAACCTTAAAACTTCAGGCTTCAATCAAAGTCACTCTCAGGGAGGAGTAGGTGGTTTGCAAAGGCTGGGAAATTAAAAAAACAAAACAAAACAGGAAAAGAACAATAGGTCTGTAATTAATCAAGATATTAATATAAGAAAAGGCAGAACAGGAGAAAGGCTGTAACCAGGTGGAATCCAGAGACCTGAGCCAGGATCTTTTCTCAGGAGATAAATAGACCCATGACCTTGAGCTGGCGGAGATCAGAACAGTATGAAAAGGACAGGTTCCCAGCAGCCAGGCCACCCAGGCTCACCCCAACCCACCCAAGCCTCCTTTCCACATGAGCAGGAGAGGATGCCTGTCCCCAGAGAATGTAGCCCTGGGGTAGTCTTAACTGACAGCTCCGACCTACAAAGGGACTGGTTTGGTGGGAAAGAGTGGGTTCCCCAGGGCTGACAGGCCATTCCCCAGCTCTCAGCTCATTTAAACTAAAACTCAAGTCCATGTATTCCCTGGTAGGCCTGCCACACTTGAGCGATCCTGCCGACTCATTCTGCAACACTGTACACAGCAGATCAATGTGTGCAATTTAGGAACACAGCAATGAAGACTTCTGCGGAAGAGGGAGGGGCAAGCAGGTGAGGCCTGGCCCCTGCTCGGTGTCCCCAGGCCTTTCCTAAAACTCTTACCCACTGGTCCCATAGAAAGAAGACTTTCTAGGAAAAAAAGATGTTTCAGCCATGGGCACAGAGGGACAGCCCTCCCAAGTTAACCTTGGGGAAGGGAATAACTGTCACCTATTTTCTCATGGACCTCACGTTCAGAACGTGGCTATGACCGTATGTTCATATAAAACACCATCTGTGTCCTGCCCCAAAGGGCATATCTAGAGCGCCAGTGTCCTGCCCCTCCTTTCACACCAAGCAACTACCAATTCCTCAGCAGACATAGTGAAACTTGGGGACAGGAAACTACATGTTGAACAAATACAGATGCTATTTACCTTTGATCCACTTTCCTGACTATTCTTGGAGGATTGAAAAGAAAGTTGAGCTTACTTCTGTCATGAAAAGAGGCTCCATCTTAAAGAGAACTCTAGCAAGCTTTGGAAGCTCTTTCTGGCATTCGTACCCTCTCCTATCGAAGCTGAAAACGATTCAGCTTTGCTAGTTGGTGTTAACAACCCCAACCTAGAATTCCTCTGTATAAGATCCCCAATAAACCCTTTTAATTCCAGAGCAAGGCTTTAAGACTACCTTCACACCACCCTCAGGCCCTTGGTGTTAGTTTTCATCTGATCCACCTCAAAGTGTGACAGTTGGGAGATAGAGAGAGAGAGAGAGAGAGAGAGAGAGAGAGAGAGCGAGCAACAGGGTGCATTTTGCTTTGGACTCCAGCGAGGGCACGCATGGCTTAGTAGGGCTGAAATGGAGAAAAGCACACTGTGCATTTGCTAAGTACAAGGCTCTGTATCATGTGTGTTGAGTGCACTATCAGATCCCTCCTACCGTTGTCGTCCTCGCCCCTCCCGCTAACATTCCCTGAACTACAAGTAAAAGATGAAGAATCCTTTAGAGAGATGATTTTGTGCAAGAGCAACAGCATGAACAAGCAGAACAATGGCTGCTGCCTTGAAAACAACAAGATGTGGAGGAAAGGGGAGCTCCTGACCCACGCAAGCCCTGAGGTCAGTGCTTGCTGGTGGAGCAGTCTGGGGCAAGTACACTTTCTGAGTGTTGGTTTCCTCAGGTATAAATGGAGGATCTAGTAGTTCGGAGACTGCAGAGCTCTACAGAGTAAAAAGGCTGGAAGTAGTTATAAACCAACAGATGTTAGTTCTATCTGCTGGATAGTTTTTATTGTCACCTTGACACAATCTATAGTCACCTGGGAAGAGGGAACCTCAATTCAGGGATTTCCTAATGTGAATGTGTTTGTGTAGGATTATCTTGATTGATGACTGATGTGGGAGGGCCTAGCCCACTGTGGACAGTACCATCCTTAGTTAGGTGGGCCTAGAATGTTTAAGAAAGATAGTTGAGCAAGCTAGAAAGTGAGTGAGCCAGTGAAAAGCCTTCCTCTATGGTTTCTGCTCCAAGTTCCAGCCTTGAGTTCTCGTCCTGACATCCCTCGGTGATGGACTGACCGTTACCTGGGAGTGTAAGCTAAAATAAAATCTTTTCTCCCACAAGTTGCTTTTGATTGTTACGGTGTTTATCACAAAAACAGAAAAGGAAGCTAGAGCACTCTATTTCTTCTCACTATTCTGAGTGCCTGTGTATGCGGTATGTGCACATGTATATATAGGTGTGTGCACCTGTATATACACAGGTATAGACCAGAGGAGGATGTCAAGTGTCCTATTGTATCACTGTCTTATTCCTTTGAAGCAGAGTCTCTTACTGAAACCGGAGCAAGCCTCAGGGATCTTCCTATCTCTGCCCAACACAGCCCAAGGCTCACAGGTCCACACACGGCCACACCTGGCTTCTTACATGGTGCTTAGAATTTGAGCTCAGATCCTCGTGCTGGCACAGCAAGCACTCCTTCTCACTGCACCATCTCCCCAGCCTTTCTCCTCACCTCTCTACACTTTGCAAGAGAAAAAAATTGAAAGTACATATAATGGAAATTTGACATAAGTTGTCACCAAGCACTTGGTGAACAACACTACATGTGTACTTTAATGACCCCAGCAATGACCAAGTAACAGAATGTTTCCACTAACCCCTCTAGAGGTCACCTTCTGTCCCTCTCCTGCTACCACGTCCTGCAAAAATAACCTCTGTCCCGGGGCTGGAGAGGTGGCTCAGCGGTTAAGAGCTCCAACTGCTCTTGTAGAGGACCCAGGTTCAATTCCCAGCACCCACATGGCGGCTGAGAACCGTCTTTAACTCCAGTTCCAGGGGAATCCAACACCCTCTTCTGACCTCCGTGGCATTGCATGGCATGGGTGCACAAACCTACATGCAGACAATATGTTCATATAAATAAATAAATAAATAAATAAATAAATAAATAAATATTTTAAAAACCCTCTGTCCTAATGCTGTAGATTGGACGTGCCATGTCTGACTTTTATATAAGGAGGCCACACAGTGTTCTTCCCGTTGGATCCAGTTTCTGTACTCAGCCTTGGGTTAGTGGGATTCATCACTGTGGCTGCATTGGCCGTTGTTCACTATTCTCATTTCTACGCAGTATTCCCTTGTGTGACTAGACCCACTTTTCTTATCCACTCTATTGTTCATGAGCACTGGAGTTGTTTCTGGTATTAGTTTGTACTAAAATGATATTCTAAACAACATGTGTGTGTGTGTGTGTGTGTGTGTGTGTATGCTCTTTCTCTATTGGTTGTAAACCTACAAGTACAATTGCTAGTTTATAAGATATGTGTACACTCATCAGTAGCAAACACTGCCAAACCATTTTCCCAAATACCTGTTCCCATTTATGCTCCTACCTAATGTTTGCGAACTCTGATTTTTCTATATTCTCATCAGTACTTATCTATCGTCTCTCTCTTTTTTTGTATTAGCCATTTTGCCAAAAATATATCTCCCTGCAATTTAATTGATAACCCTCCAATTACCAAAAAAATTGAGTCTCTTTTCATTTTGTTCACTTGGAGGTTTTCCTTTAGGAAGGGCCAACTCAGGGCTCTAGCCACATTTTTCTACAGAGTTATCTGATTTTTCATCATCAATGTATGTATTCTGAATAGGAATCTTTTGGAAGATGTTTTGCAAGTGTCTTCTCCTGATCTGTAGCTTAATGGTTTGCCTTTTCAGGTTTTTTAACCATTCAAGTTATTCATTTTAATACAGTTCAATTAATCCATTGTCACCCTTGTGGTTAGGCTTTGTGTGCCCTGTAGAAGAAAACTTTATCTACATGAAAATATCTTCCTATATTTTTCCAAAAGGCTTTTTTTTTAATTTTATTTATTTTGTATGTTTATGAGAGTACTGTCTGCATGTAGGTTGGTGCACCTGTGTCATGCAATGCTGCGGAGGTCAGAAGAGGGCGTTGGATTCCCCTCTTAAAGATGGTTCTCAGCCGCCATGTGGGTGCTGGGGATCAAACCCGGGTCCTCTGCAAGAGCAGTCGGCGCTCTTAACCACTAGGCCATCTCTCCAGCCCCCAAAAGGCTTTTTATCATAATGCAAATCTTATTTAGAATCCAATTTATCTGTTTGGTGTGAGGTAGGGATTAAAGCTCTCCCCCCAACCCCAGCAAAGGATATCCTATTAGCCACTTGAGATGCCTCACACCCCTAATTCTAATACTTGGGAAACTGAGGCAGAAGGATTGCCACAAGTATGAAGCCAGCCTGGGCTAGAAAGCAATAAAATAATGTCCTGTTGAACTAGCACCAATTATTGAGAAATTATCCTTCCACAGTGTATTGGAGTCACCATTTTCTTTTTTTTTTTTTTTTTTTCTTTTTATTTCTGTATGTGTATGAATGTACTGTCTGCATGCAGGTTTGTGCACCCGTGTCGTGCAACGCCGCGGAGGTCAGAAGAGGTATCGGATTCCCCTGGAGCTGGAGTTCTCCTGGAATTGGAGTTTCAGACGGTTTTCGGCCGCCATGTGGGTGCTGGGGATCGAACCCGGGTCCTCTGTAAGAGCGGTCGGCGCTCTTAACCGCTAGGTCATCTCTCCAGCCCCTGGAGTCACCATTTTCATAAAGGAAGTGACCAGATGTGATTTGGGGTCTGTTTCTAGAATTTCTGTTCTAGTCTGTAGTCTGTATATCTTTGTCCATTTGACAATCTTGCTTCATATAGGTTTGAGGATACTTTAAAAAAAAAACTGTGTCAATATCTTCCAAGTCTAGAAACTGAAGAACTAACTGTGTGTCTCCTTTTATATTACTCAGTTTTCTTATTTGATAACAGAATGGCCAACGTAAGCTACCCATGAAGAAGTTTATAGAGCTCACAGTTCTGTAATTTCAAAGTCCAAACAGCATATACAGTGTTATGGTTTTAATATGAAATGAACCCCACAGAGCTTGAACACTTGGTTTACAGCTGGTGGTGCTGTTTTGGGTGGTGGAGCCTAGCTGGAGACAGTGAATCTCTTGGAATCTCTTGGGGACAGGCATTGAGGTTATACTCTGTCCTTCTTGTCTCTGCTTCCTGTTGGAGGAGATGTGAGCAAGCATCCTCATTCTCCTGCTGTGACAGCTTTGAGCAGCTCCCCTTCTGTAGCTTCCCCACCATGATGGACCAAACCCTCAAACGCAAAACAAAAATAAGTCCTCCCTTCCTTCCTTACCAGGTATTTGGTTCCAACAATAAGAAAGGCAACCAGTACATACAAATTCTATGGTAAGGGTTACCCTGGGCAACCAGTACATACAAATTCTATGGTAAGGGTTACCCTTGGCAAATAATGCTGGCGGATACAAATTCTATGGTAAGGGTTACCCTTGGCAACCAGTACATACAAATTCTATGGTAAGGGTTACCCTTGGCAACCAGTACATACACATTCTATGGTAAGGGTTACCCTTGGCAAATAATGCTGGCGGATACAAATTCTATGGTAAGGGTTACCCTTGGCAGATAATGCTGGTGGATACAAATTCTATGGTAAGGGTTACCCTTGGCAACCAGTACATACAAATTCTATGGTAAGGGTTACCCTTGGCAATCAGTACATACACATTCTATGGTAAGGGTTACCCTTGGCAAATAATGCTGGCGGATACAAATTCTATGGTAAGGGTTACCCTTGGCAAATAATGCTGGCAGATACAAATTCTATGGTAAGGGTTACCCTTGGCAGATAATGATGGTGNCAAATAATGCTGGCAGATACAAATTCTATGGTAAGGGTTACCCTTGGCAGATAATGATGGTGGATACAAATTCTATGGTAAGGGTTACCCTTGGCAACTGGTACATACAAATTCTATGCTAAGGGTTACCCTTGGCAGATAATGCTAGCGGATACAAATTCTATGGTAAGGGTTACCCTTGGCAACCGGTACATACACATTCTATGCTAAGGGTTACCCTTGGCAGATAATGCTGGCAGTGGTGTTTTACAACAAGCAGTAAAACAAGAAAACAGGGAGAACTGGGTAGGGCCAGCCTTGCTCCTTTTATTTTTTTATATAAATTTTTTATTGTTATTAAACTTTTCCATAGGTCATACATCATTTCTCAATTGAATCTAGAATTGCTTCCCTTTCCATGCCCCCACCCCACCCGAGTTCCTGCACTCTGCCATACATGTCCTGTATCTTTTTCTGAGTCTTTCCAGAGTTTTTTTTTTCCAGTTCTGTTGTTGTTGTTCTCTCCAACTTGTATTGCTACGCATATATACATATGTAAATATACATAGTTATATATACATAAATATACATACATACATACATACATACATACATATATCACTTGAATTGGAGGATTTTTTTTCCTAAAAGACGTCATATTTTCCTTAAGGAAGTGCTCAAAAGTTCCTCCTTGGCAATCCCAAACAACCATCGATCCTGCACTTTTGCTCCACATGGGGGTCTTTCCCTCCCATGGTCCCCCAAATGAAGTCTAGTAAGCACACATCCTTTCTCAATCCCCCTGCACTGGCCTCCATGATGCAGCCCAGGTAGTCCAACATGGCAGTCTATATTCTGACGAGGCTGACATCCCCTTAGCTGTTTAGTCCACAAGCTGGGTATCTCAGTAGTCCCCATCTGGCATTGAAGGTTTGGAGAATTCTTGGAGAGACATGAGTCTTCAGTCCATATTGGAAGATTGAAAAGCTGTCTCTCATGTCTTTGAGGAGTGCCAAAAGCGGTGGCAGCCACATAGTAGATGCACTTGCCAGTAAGAATTGAAGACAGGCCAAACAACAGTACTCTCTCTTTTTTCTTTTTGTCTTTTTACTAAGATCTCAAGTTCTCTATGTCTGCAGTACAGATTCTCTAGTCTTACTGATTATTTATATCTGGTTTACTTTCCTTTTGGATGCTTAAGTCCACACAGTTAGCCCAGATTAACCAAAAAGCTCAAGTAAAGGCTTGTTCCTTTTATAATCTCTCTCTCTCTCTCTCTCTCTCTCTCTCTCTCTCTCTCTCGCAAGGGGTTGCACAAGAACACAAGGACACACTCCCAGGGACCTAAAGACCACCCTCTAGACCCCACCTTGTGATACACCACCACCCACAACCACCACCATTGTGACCAAGCTTTTAACCACATGAACCTTTGTAGAGAAAATGGATCTTGTGGATCTTTGTGAGTTCAAGGCCAGCCTGGTCTACAGAGTGAGTTCCAGGACAGCTTGGGCTACAGGGAGACCCTGTCTCAAAAAGACCAAAAATAAATAAATAAATAAATAAATAAATAAATAAATAAATAAAAATTTCCTTTCCTCATGTACTTTTGTCAGCCTAGATAATCTTCTAGTAAGACAACTTGGTGCTTGTGATCTGCATGGTGTTGTTAAAATATCAAAACACATTGTCAGATGTCTGCTTGCCTCTCCCTCTCACCTATTCCCCTGCTTCGCTGTTTCTGCATCCCCCCACCTGCCATGAGCTAGCCAATAAAGTTATCAGGAAATTAATGATTCACTGGAATTGAACTTAAGTAACAAACACCTGCTGAGAAATGACCCCAGTTTATTTTGGGTAAGAGCTGCAAGAGTTTTTGATCCTGGGGATTTGTTTATGAGTGGGTGTGAGGTCAGAGGAGGAGGGCTTAGAGTAGCAGAAAGCATGGGCAGAGAGTCAGAATTCCTCAAGTCTAGGCTCTGTCATGTACTAGATACGGTAACTCCGTGACCTTGAACAGCCAGATTCCTATTTCTAGACCCCTTTGCGTATAAGAAGGTCTTGAACTACATGTTGTTCAAGGTCTCTTCTATCTCTGAGAGTCTACAATTGTGACTCTCAGCCAAGGAAAAGAACAATTGGAGCGTTATACCCAGGACCATTGGGAGATTAAATGTGACTGATGGCCTCCTAAGCTCTGAACATAGATATGCTTATTGAACCTTCTGCTCAGAAGAATGCGGCAGCTCACCTCTTCCATGGTTGTTAGATAACCAGAGGATTCTAGCCCTACACCAACTGTGTGTGTGTGTGTGTGTGTGTGTGTGTGTGTGTGTGTGTGTGATGCACTTTTGTTCATGTGGTCTAGAAGAAGTTGAAGAAATGTGTGCTTTTATATGTTAGTCAGTTCTCTGGTTTGCTAATAAAATGACTGACTTAATCTACCCATGAGGAAATTTATGCAGCCCACGTTTCTCTAATTTCAAAGTCCACACAGTATACAGAGTTTTACGGTTGGAACCTTTGTGTGAAGACCCTCAGTCTCGGCTGGCAGTGCTGTTGTGGGGGGTGTTCCTCAGGAAGCCATCCACCTTGTTTGTTTTTGTTTAATTTTGTTTGTTTAATTTTTGGATATTTTTTAATGTGTCAATTTTAATGTGTTAATCTTTTGCCTGTATTTCTAAGTACACCAGTGCACACAATGCCCACAGAGGCCAGAATAGGGCATCAGATGCCCCTGAGCTGGAATTACAGTTTGTTATCTGCCATGTGGATGCTGGGAATTGAACCTGGGTCCCCTGGAAGAGCAGCTACCCCACCTAACCACTGAGCCATCTCTTTGGCCCCCACCTTGTTTTTTGACATAGTATCTCTCACTTTTACTTAGGATTTGCCAATTAGACTAAACAAGCTGTCCAACAAGCCTTGGCTCCATCTGTTTCTGCCTCCTCAGTACTGTAGTCATCATGCCTACATTTTTACATGGGTTCTAGAGATTAAACTCAGGTTCCTTTGTCTGTAAGGCAAGGACTTTATCAACTGTGCCATCTCCTTAGCACTGACCTAGTGCTTTGACTTAAACAAAACCACTGCAGTTTAAACCTTTGCCTGGAGGTTAGGAAAAAGAACTGATGGATTGGTGAGAAGAGGTATGTTCCCATTAGCCCAGTGACACTAGGGGAGCCCTCTCTCACTCTTAGGAAATGGGGATCTGCCGGGTGTGGTGGCGCACGCCTTTAATTCTAGCACTTGGGAGGCAGAGGCAGGCGGATCTTTATGAGTTCAAGGCCAGCCTGGTCTACAATGTGAGTTCCAGGACAGCTGGGGCTACAGGGAGACCCTGTCTCGAAAAGACCAAAAAAAAAAAAAAAAAAAAAAGGAAATTGAGATCTTCTCTTACCCTGGCTCTCTGTACCTAGACTGTCAAAGGCTCCTGTGGGGACAGAGCAGGCCTTTGGCCATCAGCCCTTTAGCTTCTACAGGGTCAAAGAAAGGACCACTTGTTCTCTCCAGCTTAATAGCTATGTCCTACAGAGGTGACAGCCTGCCACTCCATGATGTCTGTGTGCTGGAACTGTTCCCCACACCCAGGCCAGCTGCAGCCCTCTCTGATGGCCTCCTGTGTGGCTGGAGGGGAGCAGGCTGGGCCCTCGGTGGGAAATAATAGCAGATCTGTGCCTGGCATGCGGTTCTCAGCACATTTGTTTGATCCGTGTCCAGGTCTCTTAGCCATTTGCTTCTATGCCGACAGCGGAGCATAAAAGTACTCCCAAGTGGCTGTTTTCAGGTCTTCAGCATTGGTTAGCCGCAGTTGGGAAATCTTGTCCTTCCTGGGCACCACAGTGAATTATCACACTAGCGAGTCAGAGCATTAGGGTGGCTAAACCATAGCTCTGCCGCTTCTCCTCTGACAATCCATCACCTGCTTAGTGGGTTATTAAGATGTTCTCTGCCTGGGAATATACAAAGATCTCTAGTTCTGTGTCCTCCCAAAGGGACATGGGAAAAAGACTTCTGGAATTTCTGTCCCCAGGGTCTTTGAGCCACATACTGCATACAGTTTCTTCCATCTGCCAAAGAATCCTGTGTTCCATCACCAGCCCACCCTGTCATTGCCCCCATATCCATCCAAGCCATGCGGGGAACAGCTTTTGTCCAACTGCAGCCCTCAGACACGTAAATCTCCCATTGGGGAGGGGAAACGCTGGCCTTGTCCCTCTACAAACAGGTCATCCTGCTGCCCTCAGCCTCCGGGCCAAGAGGAGGATTAGATTGCACATGAATAAGCAATATTCACTTGGCTCTGAAAGCCTGGAGTAAATCCCTTGAGCTGTTGTACAGAAGCAGTGCGGCATTTCCCATCTCCCCCTCTCTCCATCACCCTCCTCCCTTCCCCACCCCCAGCTCCTATTTCATATGAGGGTCTCTCTGGAATGAACAGCTTAGTGGGTGAGCATAGAATAACACCCATCAAAGCATGGAATTCAGTGAGGAAAAACAGCCCCAGGAGCAGTGAGTCAATGGACAATGAAGAGTCCCAGGAGGAGGGTGTCCCCCTCCTGCCTCTCCTCCCACTGGGAGGAGGTGAGAGGTTGGCCCCTCTGTCTCCCACAAGCTACCCAGCCCCACAAAGCCACCAATATCACCAGGCCATCATCCCTTCCTATAGAAGGAAAACCTTCAAAATGTCTCCTGAGAGCTGCCCTCTCTGGGAAGAGCATGCCCTTCCATAAGTTCTGGAGAGGCAAGGTACTCGCGTGGAGGGGGAGATGCCCGCCACACCTCACTTACCCATGGTGCACATGCAGTGCATATCTCCAGGTCAAATTCTGCTCTGCCATTTGCACAACTGGCAAGTTATTTTATCGCTCCTTACCTTACTCTTCCTACTTGTGAGATGGAAAATAATGAGTATGAATGAGATGTTAGTCTCAAATGTTCCAAACCATGCCTGATGAAGCTTACATCATCACGTGTGAACGAGATTCACCTTCATTCCCTCCAGGCACCTGGACTCCCAGAGTCAGGCCACATTCCCACTGGAACTCCAGATATGGCAAAAGGATATGTCTGATGAAGAAGGTCTTGTGACCTGCTCCAGCATCATGTTCACCCCCTACACTGACTTGTTCCCTTTTCCTTCTCCCCTACTGATTCACGGACCTCTTCCTGTGTCCTGCAGACATGTCCTTTGCTTTGGTGTCTGTTCTCATTGTAGTTCAGAGCTTTGTCTGCCCTCATTCTCCTGAATGAGGTCCTCCTGCCTCTGATTCATTTCATTGTCACCCATTCTGCCCTGTTCTTTCAGGTGGAGCCCCTTAAAGCTCCCTGTGTGATTCTGCTTCTCCTGCCTGAAGCCCCCCCACCTCATTGTCCACCCCTTCTCTGCACAGACACTCTCCTCCAGCCCAGCCTCTCCCCTCTCTGCTCAAAATGTTTACATTTTCATCGTGGAGGGCTGCACTTTCGGATACAGCTGCCATTGATCACAGGCGGACACTGAGCACCTTAAATGTGGCCAAGGCCACTGAGAAACCACATTTTAAAATTTATTTAATTCAAATTTAAGAATGAAAGCATTATAGGACTTTTTGCATTGGACACTATTGTTTAGATATCATCACATCTCACTTTAGCCGCCACATCCCATAAGATATTATTACCGTTCTGTAATATGCATGTCAGGAACATATGTCATTTCTAATATTAAGAACAGATCAAAAAATCATTGACCAAGTTGGTGTCAATGGATTGATTTAGTTCAGGTCATTTCTTTCTAAGCACCAATGTACTGACATAATGTGATTATTTAAATATTTTATGTGGATAGCCTTGTTATTTTTTAATGTGTCTACTAGAATATGTACAATATAAATGTGGTTTGCATTACATTTCCATGGGATCAGCCTATGTTACTTCTGGGTGATGATACCTTGAGGCTGACTGGCAAAGGAGACATGAAATGAGCTTCCCAGGACATGGACATGGCCACCTTTAGGACTGAGCTGGGGAACTGATGAGACAGTTCAGTCAGTAAAGGGTTTGCTATACAGTCATAAGGACCTGCCTTCTATTCCCAGCACCCACATGAAAAATTGGGCACAGCAGTACACAGTAGTAATCTCAGCACTGGGGAGCAAAGACAGGCAGATTCCTAGGGCTTGTGGGCCAACCATTCTAGACAGATCAAAATCATTAAGCCCCAGGCCAGTGAGAGACTCTGCCCCCAAAAAGCAAGTTACATGGATCCTGAGGAATGATACTCACTGTTGACCTCTGGCCTTCAGAGAGGGAGGGGGAGAGAGAGAGAGAGAGAGAGAGAGAGAGAGAGAGAGAGAGATTGAGCTGATCTTTCAGTGGCACCTACAAGCCAGAAGCTCCAAACTCTTGTGGATCTCTAGTATATTGCAGAAGACCGTGGACCACAGGGAACAGGCTACTCTTCCTATGGATCTGAAACTGAATTTGAATCCCAGCTCTTAGTTTGACAGGCAACTCTGGGCCTCAGTTTTTCCACTCATTAAACTGGAACAAAAATTAATTTGGAGGGTTGTTGAGAGGATTCCATAGATAATACTCTTAGAATGAACTTGCAGATAATGGGTACTCAATAATTGTTATCTATTAATCAATTGAATTTGATAGAATCAAGGCAAGGGGTATATAAAATTACCTCTGGAGGCCCATCGATTCTGCTTTTCTCTGATTCCCAGCCACATGACGGCTGCAGAAGATGACCTTCTGACTCGGAGAGATGAGGTTCATTGCAGCAATAAAATTAGCTCATAGGGAAGTATTTTTTGTCCATAGACTCAGCATGAAATGCATTCTCAAATGTCCCTCAACTAACCACAATGACATGCCCTTGTGTGTGTGTCCCATGATCATTGTGAGCTCCTTCTTCCTCCAGCCACTCTGGAGGAGGGGGAGGATGACAGTTTCTATGCAGTTAGTGGATGCTGAACTGAATTTGCATGATTCCCTCAAAATATGTATGTTGAAATCCTAACCCTTGGAGTAATGTATTTGGAGGTAGGGTCTCTGGAAGAATATTAGGACCTAAAATCATAAATGGAATTAGTGCCCTTATAAAAGAGGGCCGGCTGGGCATGGTGGTGCATGCCTTTAATCCTAGCACTTGGGAGGCAGAGGCAGGAAGATCTCTGTGAGTTCAAGGCCAGCCTGGTCCACAGAGTGAGTTCCAGGCCACCTGGGGCTATAGGGAGACCCTGTCTCAAAAAGACAAAAAAAAAAAAGAGGGTCCAAAGATCTTTGTCACCCTTTCCCCCACACGGGGACACAAAGAAGACAGTTTATGAACCAAGAAGCAACCTTCTCCATTGACTGAGTCAGTCTTAACCTTGTCAGACTCCAAAATGATAGGAAATAGGCATTTCTATCAGGTGTGGTGGCCCACACCTTTAATCCCAGCTCTTGGGAGGCAGAGGCAGGCAGAGCTCTGTGAGTTCAAGGCGAGGCTGGTCTACATAGTAAGTTCCAGGACATCTGGGGCTAATTGAGAAAACACTGGAAGAAAGAAAGAAAGAAAGAAAGAAAGAAAGAAAGAAAGAAAGAAAGAAAGAAAGAAAGAAAGAAAGAAAGAAAGAAAGAAAGAAAGAAAGAAAGAAGCATTTCTATTGTTTATAAATCAACCAGTGTATGAACTGAGATGCTGTACTTACCAAAAACTAATAATCAGGATGCCTACCCTTCTTCCCCAAAATACTCCAAGGTCAACTGAATGCCCAGACTCGATGCCACCAGGACTATGATATAGGAAACTCTGCAGGAAAAATCCAAAATAAATCCTTTCCCCATGTCATTATCCCCACTTTGCTACCTGGAAAATTGAAAGGCTGGGTAGATCCTCGGCACTACCCAGAGAGACAGGCTGTTGAACTAGAGACAGGCTGTTGACCTGGAGACAGGCCCCTGGGGGCCCAGCAGGCAGCAAAGGAGACAGTAGTTTTACAGCTAACCCTCTGAAGCTCAGGGCCTCTCCCAGCTCCTCAGAACAGAGGACAGAAAAGATAACAGTTTCAAACAACAGTGCAAGAGACAAGGAATCCCAAACCAATGCCAAGTCTTCTACTATTCTAGACCTGGGGGAAGATCCAGGAAGCCTTGGGTTTAGGATCTAAAGAGGCTGAGTAGCTCAAAGGGCAAGAAGGTTCCACAATGCCCCCAGACAGGAGCTCAACCCATGTTTAAAGTTGTCCCACAAATCTGTTAGGGTCCCTCTATCTGATCCTAATGGTCCTAATGCATGAGTTGAGGGTGCTGGAATAGATAGCTGAAAGCCAGTCTGTCTTTTCCCAAGCCTGGGGTCCCTGAAAGCTCTAAACAGTTTATAGGACAAGCAATATAACTTGACTGTAAATAATTGGCTTTTTCAAAACAAAGGGAAGTAAGGAAAACATTTATTTAGAAGGTCTTTATTATTTTCTATGATCACATGGGAAATGAGAAAAATGTCACAAGAGACCAGCTTCCTTCCTGTAGCCGACTTTCTCCACACCCCGCAGATTATTAGCCTTCTAGTGGGGCATCCTTTCCTTTCCTCTTAGTGATGATACCCATTTTATTCCAGGAAGCCTGGTGCCCAGCCCAAACACTACATTCCCCAGCATTCCTTGCAGGAAAGTATGGCCACATGAGCAAGCACTGGCCAATGCCATGTAAGCAGAGACTTACCAAGCAGAAGGAACATGTTCCTTTTCTTCCTTTTGTTCTTCCAGCTGCCTAGAAAGCAATGGTCACTGAAGTTCCCACATCCTTCTTGGAACATGAGGTGACTGAGTCTGGGAACTGGCTGCGCGCCGAGGCAGGGAGGATGAGGGCCAACAAGTTAGGAGCTAGACCCATGAAACTCCACCTGGTCCCACGCAGGGACCTATGTTCTACCGCATACACATTCCATTTTGTATTGTTATGCTTAAGCTCCTATTTTCTGTTTAAGCGTTCAGGTTTGTTGTAGCATGGGACAAAGGCCGAGGAGAGTAAAATCAACAGGATCGGGGAATTTCTTAACGTCTTACTCTACGCAGGCGTGCCCGCCGTGCAGCGCAGAGGCCACACGCATCCCAGGAGAGCCGCGAGTGCAGCCCACCTCTTTAGATGACATCATCTTTTTTCAGTGTTTCTACTTCCTTAAGGTGTTTGTTTTTTTCTCAAAAAAAAAANCTCAAAAAAAGCAAAGAGAAAAAAGAGAGAGGAACGAAAAGAAGAGCAAGAAAAAGAAGGAAGATGATGAAGAAGAAAGATACGAAAGAACATCTGAGCAAAGAGAAAGAGGAAGAAAGGTGGTCAATAATTGGAAGAAAGAAAGAGAAAGATGAAAAGAAGAAAGAAAAGGAGAGACGAAGGAGGGAGGAGAGAGGGAGAGAGCGAGAGAAAGAAAGAAAGAATAGAAAGAAAGAAAGAAAGAAAAGAAAGAAAAGAAAGAAGAAAGAAAGAAAGAAAGCATTTTCTATTGTTATAAATCAACCAGTGTATGAACTGAGATGCTGTACTTACCAAAAACTAATAATCAGGATGCCTACCCTTCTTCCCCAAAATACTCCAAGGTCAACTGAATGCCCAGACTCGATGCCACCAGGACTATGATATAGGAAACTCTGCAGGAAAAAAAAAGGAAAAATACCAAAATTAAATCATTTCCCACTTCGTCATTATCCCAACTTGCTACTCTGGAAAAATTTGAAAGGCTGGGTAGAACCTCGGCACTTACCAGAGAGACAGCTGTTGAAATAGAGACAGGATGTTGACCTGGAGAAGGCCCCTGGCGGGCCCAAGCAGGCCGCAAAGGAGACCGTAGTTTTACAACTACCCTATGCATTCTGAAGCTCAGGGCCTCTCCCAGCTCCTCAGAACAGAGGACAGAAAAGATAACAGTTTCAAACAACAGTGCAAGAGACAAGGAATCCCAAACCAATGCCAAGTCTTCTACTATTCTAGACCTGGGGGAAGATCCAGGAAGCCTTGGGTTTAGGATCTAAAGAGGCTGAGTAGCTCAAAGGGCAAGAAGGTTCCACAATGCCCCCAGACAGGAGCTCAACCCATGTTTAAAGTTGTCCCACAAATCTGTTAGGGTCCCTCTATCTGATCCTAATGGTCCTAATGCATGAGTTGAGGGTGCTGGAATAGATAGCTGAAAGCCAGTCTGTCTTTTCCCAAGCCTGGGGTCCCTGAAAGCTCTAAACAGTTTATAGGACAAGCAATATAACTTGACTGTAAATAATTGGCTTTTTCAAAACAAAGGGAAGTAAGGAAAACATTTATTTAGAAGGTCTTTATTATTTTCTATGATCACATGGGAAATGAGGGATGAAAAACATGTCCACAAGAGACCCGCTCCTTCCTGTACGCCGACTTTCTCCACCACCCCGCAGATTATTAGCCTTCTAGTGGGGCATCCTTTCCTTTCCTCTTAGTGATGATACCCATTTTATTCCAGGAAGCCTGGTGCCCAGCCCAAACACTACATTCCCCAGCATTCCTTGCAGGAAAGTATGGCCACATGAGCAAGCACTGGCCAATGCCATGTAAGCAGAGACTTACCAAAGCAGAGGAACATGTTCCTTTTTCTTCCTTTTGTTCTTCCAGCTGCCTAGAAAGCAATGGTCACTGAAGTTCCCACATCCTTCTTGGAACATGAGGTGACTGAGTCTGGGAACTGGCTGCGCGCCGAGGCAGGGAGGATGAGGGCCAACAAGTTAGGAGCTAGACCCATGAAACTCCACCTGGTCCCACGCACGGGACCTATGTTCTACGGCATACACATTCCATTTGTATTTTTCATCTTAAGCTTCCTATTTCTGTTTCAAGCGTCAGGTCTTTGTAGCAGGGGAACAACGGCCGGAGAGTACAATAACAGGCTCGGGTAATTTATTAACGTCTTACTCTACGCCGGCGGCCCGCCGCGCCAGCTGCAGGAGGCCACAGCATCCCAGGAGAAGTAACCGCGAGTGCGCCACCCTCTCTTTAGATGACCATCTATTTTTTCAGTGTTTTCTCCTCCTTAATGTGTTTGTCTTTTCTCAAAAAAAAAAAAAAAAAAAAAAAAGGAGCTAGATAACTGACCATTTGAAAAAACTGAAGAATATCAATGCTAGTTTGTTTTCTTTATAACTTGTCATTGGGTGGTCCTCTCTATTTTTGACTATTCCAAACCTCACAGTGTAACACTTTTTTTACTTGTAGGACAACTTAAAAGAATTAAGCTTAAAATTTTTACTTCCCAACCTAAGCTTGATACGTCTTAGTCCAGTCATATAGTGTAAAAGAGCAAAGTTGTTTTCTTGGGTTAAAAAATTTGAATTTTGCAATACTCTCAACTCCGCCCAAGCTTTATCCACCAAGCATAGGATATTTTAAGGCTTAGTTAAATCTTTAGGATTAGTTAAATTTAGGTGTAGGCTTTGGTGGAAATGGTAATACAAATTGAACTAATTGGGAATATTAAAAGTTAATTGTTTTATTTACAATCTGTATTGGGTTAAGGATACAAACTGGCCTTATAATTTTTTTCAGGACTTACCCACCCATCATCCATTATAAAACCCCCCCCCCCCCCCTCCCCCCCCCCCCCCCCCCCCCCTCCTCCCCTTACTTTCTATCTGTAGGACAATTTAAAGGAAAAAAGTTTAAGTTTACTTCTCAAATAAGTAGCATACAGTCAGTGAGAAATAGTTTGGGTAAAGTTAATGAAACGCTTATGCCCTGGCTCCTGTTTATGGTATGTGTAACACAACTTAGGAATCTATAGGTCACAACACAAAAGCCTAAAAAAATAAAAAAAAAAGAGGAAGGTGGGAGGTGGCGGGTACTATTCCTCTCTGGGCTGATACAACTGGGAAACCTCTGTGTTCCTACTCCTATTGCTAAATGTTTCAATCTTTTTGAGGTCTTGAAACTAATGATGGGAGGAGGATTTTATGTTCCCACAGGTAAAAAATCACCAATCTAAATGCTGACAATCAACAAACACTTATGGTGTGCAGGATGATGAACTGGGGAATTGCCAGCAGAGAGGTTGACATCTGAACATTACTGAATGAGGAACCTCAGACGCCTGAGTCACAGTCACTGAGGATCTCTCTGAATAATATTGGGTTTGACTGTTTATAATGGGCCCTCATGAAGTTTACCTTCAAGATGTGAGAACCTTCCTACCTCTCCCCTTTACCGGAAAAAGAAAAAACATGATGGTAATGAAAACCACTCCCTAACTGTAAACTAGAGCCAATTGTTTACAGTGGTAATTTCCTATAAAACAGGCATAACGGATTAATTGATTGTTTTGATGGCCTTAGGAAACTGTGAAAGTGATCACTTTCTCTATCTAGAGCCAAAATCAATAGAAAAGCGGTTTATGTTTTTTAATTAAGCAAACTATATTACTAAAGGAAAGCTATGACATCAGCAATGGATTATCCTGCCTAGGAGTTGTTGGCTAGGGGATTCAAAACACCCCCCACCCCCCAATACAACGCCCTTTGCCTATAAGTGGGCTATGGCCAAGGAGACAAATTACTGGCAGTAAGTCACTGGGTCGAAAGGACCGGCGTCCCTTCCCTTCCTTTTCTGTTTCTTTCTCTTTTCTCTTTTTTTTTCTTCTTTTCTGGGAGCATGATAAATTGTTTTTTGAGGCTGTCCACTGCAGCATTTACAACCGGCCTCTGAAATGTTAGAGAACGTTACCAAAGGCCAATAAAAAACAAAGCAAATATTGGTCAACCTGAGTCACAAAGCCAAGACTCCTCCGTCAATATGAGCTACATCTCAACAGCCTGTAGATACTGTAAA
The DNA here is from genome assembly GCA_009823505.1 of Rhizomys pruinosus. Classification (NCBI taxonomy): domain Eukaryota; kingdom Metazoa; phylum Chordata; class Mammalia; order Rodentia; family Spalacidae; genus Rhizomys; species Rhizomys pruinosus. Next base: position 718,126 of record VZQC01006931.1, read on the forward strand.
ACAGTGGCAGCCAAGTGTCCCCTATTATATATCTCCCAAATCTAATCGGCTATTCGCTCTCTCCTTGGAGGAATAACACCCCAGCGGACTCCACACGCTATGTCCTCTACGTGCGTTAGGAGATGTCATCAAGGACACACTACATTACGAATTGTCAACTTTTATAAGAGAAAAACCGTTGTGGATTAGCATGCCACTTAAGCATGTGTGTCTATGCTCATAGCATAGCTTGACATAATAATTGGCACTGCTTAAATGCCTATACACCCAATAGTGGTATTTTGTTAGTATGATTGAAAAGGGTATCACTGGGACAGCTGTCAATCCATGAAGGGCAACAACCTGAACAGACGGAGTCCAACATGACAACTCCAAAGCACTAATTGTTTTTTCTCACCCACTTGTGCCCCTTTGATCCATCAAGCTCCCAGGGAACAAACTCGCGGAGAGAGGCGTGGGCAGATTGTAAGGGGCCTGCAGAGAGATAGGGGTGAATCATGAGTACAGGAATATAGTCTGGGCTCTTGATTGATCAACATGCTTGTGTTTACAAGCTTCTCCAACTGGGGTATGGGAACCTTGGGTTGTTCAAAACATGAACATAGATACTTGCAAAATGCCCCATTTACCTAATTGTATGACATATGAGTAACACCAATGTTATCTGAAAACAACAACAACTGCTGCTCTTATGTTGTAGAATCCTTAAAAATAAAAAAAAAATAAAATAAATAATTCTGGGGAGAATTCTAAGCTCTATCCAGTTTGCATGAAGTACTATTCCAGACTAAAGGGCTATGATTCTGGGACTTATCCTGGGAAAATCCAGAAAGGGGAGACAGGATGGCTCCTAAGCAGCAAGAGACTGGTTGGCCAAAGTCTCATGGACGAGGAGGCCCAGAGCTGGCCTCGAGTCAAATTGCAGTTCTTTTTCAAATATATTTATTATTTATTTTTACTTTTAGCCGTATGAGTAATTGTCCGCCAGTTAGTAAGCGCCACCCATTGCTGTTGCGGTGGTCAGAAGAGGGCCTTAGATCCCCTGGAACTGGATGGTTACAGATGTTTCTTAGCTGCCATGCAAGCCCTGGGAATCAAACCCAAGTACTCTGCAAGAGCACCCAGTGCTTTTAACCACTGAGCCATCTCAAGTTTTAGTTTCTACCACAACCAGCTAACACAGGTGTTGAGCTCTGTCTCTCACCTCACCTCCAAGCCTTCCATTTCTGCCCCGTAAAACAGACCTGGCCTCGGTAGTTAGGCTACAAAAAAAAAAAAAAAAAAAAAAAAAAAGGCTAAAACTTACAGCCAAACTATGTGCAATTGAAAAGCAAGAGCAGAACTGTAAATTAAAATGACCCTCCAGGAGGGACAGATGCTCTAAAGTCAGGACTGATCAAAGCTGGCTGCAGACACCTCTCAGGAAAGTTGCCCATACTGTTGGCATTGGCTAAGAAAATCTCTGTCATTGGCAGCAGAGTCACGAGAGCAACAATATCCTTGCTGGGACCTTTTGAAAAAAGGAGATTTTGATTAGCCTAAAACATTAATGTGACTTATCAGTTCTGGTAAATATTTAATTATCAAAAATAATGGTATCTCTTTTTTATTTTTTTACCTTTGTGAATCTGAATCACAGCAAGAATTAGTAAAGCTCTCTTGGCAGTGAATGGCATCCTGGTGTGGCATCCTTTAACTGGCATCCCTATAATTAGAAGGAATTGTCTTTTCATACCACAATTTTGAACTGGCTAATTGCTCAATGAATATTTAGCTTCTTACATAGGCAAATATTATGTGAAGAGGAACTTTATTGAATAAGTATTCAACCCATAGAACTTCTCAAGCACCAGCTGTGGCCTATCTGATTGAAGTCTGCCCAGGCATCAAGTGTCCAGCCTTTTGTCCTGTCACCCTCACCTCTGCCATCTCAAACACACACAGTCCACACTTGTCCACACACACACATGCAAACTACATATGACCTTTCTATGAAATTCTGGTATGGCCTTTGTCATTTGGGGTTTTTATTTCTTCCTCCTCCTCCTCCTCCTCCTCCTCCTCCTCCTCCTTCTCTCCTCCTCTTTCTTTTGAGACAGTCTCCCTGTAGCCCCAGCTGGCCTGGAAACTCACTATATAGACCAGGCTGGCCTTGAACCCACAGAGAGGGACAGATGCTGCCTCTGCCTCCAGGGTGCTGGGATTAAAGGCATGCACCTCTACACCCAGCTCATATTTTTATTTCTTGTCAAATATTTCAACCATTCAAACAGTTTAAGGGATATGAAGGCTATTGCCTGTCATATCATGAGAAATAAAACATCACCATAGAACTGGGTGCCTGCTCTGTGCACACCCTCACTCCACCCACTCCACCTCCTGCCCACTCTTCCCACCATCCTGAATTTGATCACCCTGAATTTGACCATCTTTAATTTGATGATTATATTCCTCTGTTTTATTCACGAATGCCTAGCTTTAAAAATATTTTAAATTGTGTGTGTGTGTGTGTGTGTGTGTGTATGCATGTGCATGTGTCAGATGCCTGTGTGGAGGTCAGAGGGCAGTTTATGGGAGTTAATTCTCCTTCTACCATGCAGATCCTGGGAATCAGCCTCAGGTCATTGGGTCCAGCATCAAGTGCCTTTACCCACCAAGCTCTCACGCCAGCTGAGTACGCAGCCTCTATGGGTGCTGTGTGCTCTATGTTCTCCTGCAACTTGCCTTCCCAGCTCTATATTGCATTTGTAGGATACATCCAGGTTGACATCTGTTGCTCTACACAGCTCTACTTCATTTATTTTTATTGCTATAAAGAATTCCACAGAATAAACAAAACTGTATTTATCCATTTCCCTATGGATGATCATTCAGGTTGTTGGTTGTTGCTTTTGCAAAGTCTGCTGTTCTCATTCCTATGCCATGTCTCTCTATGGGTTATAGGAGATTTCTCTGTACTAAATGCCTATGTCTAAGATGAGCAGAGTATTCTAGGGTTCAGGAAATTATATCTTCAATGTCACTAAATACTGTCAAATTTTTATTAGTTGGGAAAGAAGAGATAAATCCCACAAGAAAAGCTGACCTTTTCTTTTTTCCATACCTGGTGAGTTTGGGTCTAAGAGTCTGTGCTGGTGGCTGGTTAGTTATTGTCAGCTAGACACAAACTGGAGGAAGACACAAACCCACTAGGGAGGAGGGAACCTCAATTTAGGAACTTCCTCCATCATGGGCATGTCTTGTAGGACATTTTCTTGATTGCTAATTGATGCAGGGGAGTCCAGCTCTCTGTGGGTAATGCCATCCCTGGGCAGGTGAGCCTGGGCTGTATAAGAAAGGCAGGTGAGGAGATCTCCCAAGACCAGCTGAAGCGCAGGAAGGTAGCTCTCTTCACAATAGCAAGGAGCTGGAACCAACCCAAATGCCCCTCAACTGATGAGTGGATAGAGAAAATGTGGTACATCTACGCAATGGAGTTCTATGCAGCAGTAAAGAAAGATGACAACATGAGCTTTGCAGGAAAATGGCTGGAGCTAGAGGACATCATGCTGAGTGAAGTAACACAGTCCCAGAAAAACAAACAACGAATGGTATCCCTCATCTGTGGATGCTAGTGCCAATTACCTAGTTGTATTTCTTGTGCATGGTCCCTTGAGCTTTTGTCCAAGCAGTTAGGAGTGATGCATATTGGAAACAACAACAACAACAACAACAGAAAGGACTGCAGCAAAGATCTGACTGAAACAGTGAACTTCTGCTCAAAACAGTCAACTTCCACATGGAGAATATTGAGAAAGACTGAGAAAGAGATGAAAAGCATGTTTGGCAGAATGCATGAGCTCAGGTGGGGTGGGGGATAGGGTGGGGGACACAGGTCTAGATTTCATTAAAATATATATATATAAATTTTAAAAATCTATTAAAAAAAATAACCAAATAAATAACCAAAAAAAAAAGAAAGGCAGGTGAGCCGGGCGTGGTGGTGCACGCCTTTAATCCTAGCACTTGGGAGGCAGAGGCAGGTGGGTCTTTGTGAGTTCAAGGCCAGCCTGGTCTACAGAGTGAGTTCCAGGCCAGCTGGGGCTACATGGAGACTGTCTCGTTCCTCCACTGGCCCTGCCCAAGTTCCTCCTTGGCTTCTGTCAGTGTGGACTGTGACTTATATGGCAAACAAATCCTTTCCTTCCCACTTATGGTCAGGGTTTATCACAGTAACAGAAATGCAAACTGAAATACTTTCCAGGTTAGTATTCCTTTCTAATTCTCCCCCCCAAGGACCCATTAATTTTCTGGGAGTCTCCTTCACATTCCAAAGAATGCTGGATTATAGTCATCCCCAAAACCCTAAAGCTGTATCCCCAGAAAAGAGACTGAGAAATCCACTAACCTCTTCTTCTAGCCTGTTTGTACCAGCTCACTCTCTCCTGAACTCTCAGTGACTTGCAGCTCTGTTCAGTGCCACCTTCACAGTGACTACTGAGGACTTGACTGAAGTTTCCCCAGGACCAAGCATGGAGCACAAAGCCTCAAGAAACTCAAGAAGCCTTGGTATAAGAATAGATTAGTTCACTGTACTCAGAAGAGTCCTGATCAGATTCAGCTCACCTGGGCCAAGGATGCTTGAGTTGAAATAGGGGAATCTCAGAGGGAGAAACACCCTCTAAATCAAAGGAACGAATAAAAGATGATTAAACACAGAGGAAGAAGAAATCAGGGCATCACTGAAGGAACAGAGATTGGGCTGGTTCCTAGGAATCACCTATGAAACACCACTGAGTTAAATTGTCCTGAGCTCTAGAGTATAAGAAAGGCTCCTGTCCAGGGCTTCTGGGGCTGAAAGCAACCTCTAAGAATGGGAAGGGCGTGGGAGGCAGAGGCAGGCGGATCTTTGTGAGTTCAAGGCCAGCCTGGTCTACAGAGTGAATTCCAGGACAGCTGGGGCTACAGGGAGACCCTGTCTCAAAAAGACCAAAAAAAAAAAAAAGAATGGGAAGGGCGGGGCAGGCTCAAAGTAGGCAATATGGTCATAAAAATCATTATAGCCCCCACTCAAGGGTCCTGTAATTCCAGGGCAGCCACACCCTGGTGGGCAGAGTGGCCCTTCCCCTCTATCATAGCCAGATTCAAGTCCACCAGAGAGCTAGGTCCAACCCAGGCTCTTACCCTTATGCTTTAAGGACTTTGGGGAACCAGGCTGACCTCAAACTGCCTTCTCTGCAGTACCTCAGTTCACAACACACCCCTGAGGTCCTTTGTCCTGTCCACCCATCACTGCTACCACACCGCCACCTAGACACTTGCTCGTATGGCCATGTGTGACCTCTTTTGGGGCCTGATGGCTTCATGCAGATGCCTCTTTATGAGTATGACACAGGCACAGTCCTTCTAACTGTGTATTCATTTTAACCTAGAGTTTCCTCACCCCCCTCCACCCAAGAAGAACCTGCCCTTTCTGAGGGACCAGGTGAGGCTCAAAAGGTTTACCAGTTCCCAAGCCACCATGCCCACAACAAGGTTCTTTCCATCTACAAGAAGAGAAAAATCTGTCAACCCAATGCTGAGGGCCGCAGGATCCACAGGGACCTCTTACCTGCCCCCCTGGCCGCACAGCCCCCCACTCAGCTCCGACAACAATGCTGGAGCTAATTTCATTCAATTCTGCTTTAAAATAGAAAACCCAGGAAATAATTACTTCAGTCAGACATTATTTACTTAAGTAATTCTTTACTCAAATGTCTTTAGGCTTTATTTTACTAATACTACATAATTACGTAATTGTGTAATTAGGAAGAAATTAAATGACAAATGTTTGCTGAGAACAAATGGAAAAAAAATAGATCCTTTATTTCCCTGCGTGCTCTGAGTTCAGTACATTGCATCTTCCCCCTTTCTCCTTCCCCCTCCTAGCCTCCCTGCCCCTCAAGGCTTGCCTTTCCCCTCCACTCTTATGGTGCTCTAGAGTGCAGAGCACCTGAACAGGTGGACAGGTGGCCGCATGCGTGAATCCCTTGATCCCAAAGGCCCATTAGAGCGAACTGTCTCTCTGCACAACAAGGCCAGCCCCCCTGCACAGGTCACGGAAGTCAAATCTCCTCGAGTTTGCTCTTTCTGTCTCTGTGGTCCACAAGTGCCAAGTCATGACAAGCTAGAAGATTAAATACAAAAACTAAGCAGCCCTAAGTCAGCTTGGCTGTCCTACACACCTGCTCCTGCCTGGGGCTGCCAGTTTCCCAGGCCAAAGAGGAAGAAGAGTCCACCAGGTGGAGCCCAGGCTCCTATAGTGTCTGCCTCAAAAATCTACCCAACACATAGGCAGGGCATGCACCGCAGGACTGAGCCACCCATGGGGTGGGGGGCGTCCACTCACACAGACCATCGCACCTCCTTCCTTTCTCCAACCTCAGCGGCTACAGAAGCCAGCAGAGCTTCCTGCAGGCAAAAAATTTCAATCAATCAACCACCCACCCAACTTCCATGGAACATGTCTTTTGTTCAAGTGCTGATGGGGACACAGAAGAGCAAGCAGGGCACAGCTATGCTCATTAATACGTCAGCTGTTTGGAACTTGGCTTGTGGAGCTGTGCTATTCAGAGTAGAAACTTTCCTAGGCCAGGCTGCCAAAAAATAAATAAATAAAATAAAGTAAAAGCAAAACATACACACACAAAAATAACCAAATCACTTCTAAAAGTCCCCAGCATCTCTCTGGTAGTGACAGGTAGGAGGGATAGCTGTGGACTCAAGGTTGTTGAGGATCATGTCCTGTCTCATAAGACATGCCACCACTGAGTATGTTCCTTCATCTTCCTATGCCTCCAGAGATTGAAGTGAGGACTGATGGATCAGAACATCACTGAGCATGCAGTAAACAGGCGGGACTGTGTCCAAGGTGTGACTTCAAAGCCAGCCTATACAAGCAGCTCAGCTCCACAGCCAGCCCTGGAGACCACTCACTCCACCCTCGGCAGCTTGGAGCCCATTAGGACTTCTGCACTCATGGCAGGGTAGCAGGACAAGAGGCTGGGAAGAAACAGAAAGGAAAGGAACACAAGTCCCAGGGGAGGGCCAGGGAACCCTGAGAGAGGGAATTCTTGTTGATGGGACTTCCTTTTGACAAGATTTCCTGTTGACAATAGACCTCTCTGGATTCCTCACTTTGGGGTCAGTTTAAAAAAAAATGCCATTCTGAAAAGCCTTGAAAATGCTTTCTGGTTCTCTCTCTCTCTCTCTCTCTCTTCCTGTCTCTCTCTCTCCTTTTTTCCAACAGTAAGGTATTAAAACTAACTTCCTTCAATGTCTCTTTTCATAATGAAACTACAAAAATAAAAATGAGAGAGAGATAGAAACAGACAAAATCATATCAACGCTAAAGATGGACCTTTGCAAATGAAACACTCTCCACAGAGAAGACATGAGGCTTCCAGCCAGCTCATGCTGGAGTCAGCAACATGGAGAGGCTGAGAGTGATGGACCCAGGATGCACACCCTGAACCTCAGGAGAAGCAGGACAAGGGATGAGTCTGGGTATTTGACTTCCCCAGCTCCCCCCACCCCCATACTCTCTGTAGGAGAAAGAACTTGCAGAGCTCCAATGAGCACTCCGCCCACCCCCAGCAACCTGACGTCTAGGTGACCTTGGGCAACTGTTGCTCTTTCTGGGCCTCAGTTTCCTCATTTATAAATCAGGTCTTAGAAAATGATCCAATGTTCCTTCATGAGATTGTTCAAAGGTCTGCATGAGATATTATATTATAAAGTGCTTAACTTGGAGCCCTGGCTCATATTAGGAATGTAATAAATGATCATTTATTTATTCATTATTATTTTCATTATTATTTTATGGAACTACCCCTATCCCTGCTGCCATGGAGCAGCTCTGAGCTGGTGTCAGGCTTGGAGCTTAGGGAAGGGATGGGCTTCTAGACATTGCAGAGAGCAAGGAGGGCTACAGAAGAGGAGGCAGAGTACAAGGGAGCAGCTGTAGAACTGAAGCAGATCAAAGCCTATGTACAGTCCATAGCCAACCAACCAGGACTGCTGTCCCAATGCCCTGCCTGATACAACAGGCACATTGTCAGCTGAGCATGGCTAACTGAGGTGTCTTCATGTATGACATACTTCCTCCTGGCAGGGGGGACATTCTGAACTCCTTTCCCAGTGCTCGGCCGCTTTGAGGTCTTTCAATTATCAGCCACTGAGGTCAGAGTTCCTCATTCTCCATCCGAGGAAAGCAAGGAGAACTGCAGGTTTAAGATGTGTCTATATTGTTAGTCAATAAATAGCCCTAGGTGCCCAGCTGGTATCGCCCTGCCCAGGGTTCCTGTTCCCAGGGCTTGGTCTGGGTGAGTCCTGTGTCATGTTACCAGGGCTCTCGATCCAACATTCACCTAAAGCTCAGGTCTGGGTTCAGCGTCCCATCCTCTTACTGATTTTGCCTTCACTGGCCCTGTCCCCTGTCTCACAGTGGTCCGAGGTGGGTCTCCCTCAAACTCTCCTCTGTGTCTCCCACCTTCCACAGGATTAAGGAGCTAGGACAGCCAGAGTGAGAACAGGCATGTCCCTTCTGTCCAATGTCCATTTAGTTCAATGTAATGAATATGTGTAGTGTCCAACTTGGGAGGGCTCAGAACTGTGTGTGTATGTGTGCACGTGTGAGTGTGTGTGTGTGTGTGTATGTGTGTGTGTGTGTAAGAAAGAGGGATGGGAGTCCCATGATGAACTAGAAAGCTGTCCTTTGGGGCTCATTTCACATATTTTTTGAAAAATTACAATTCAGGAATGCTCTGAATATTCTCTGGGCCACATTGTATCCGATCAATATCAACTGATGGATGAACTGAGTTTTCAAGTTCTGGAGTTTTCTCACAAGTTTAATCCCAAGATCCAGAGGCAACATCAGGCCCTCACCCCTTCATCCCTCATCCCCTAAAGTCTCTGGATGATCCTTGGGCTGGGTGCTGGTGGAAATCGCAAGACATTTACAGTCAGCAAGCTTTCCTCCCTGCCTTCACCTTCAGTAAGCTAGGGACAGCCAGTGCCCAGGCCTGCGCCAGCCTCCTGCTCGGTGCTGTTTGTTAGCCTCACAGATTATTATGAGAGGCACCAAGGAGCCAATCACCTCCCTGGTGGTCACCAGCCTCCCCCTGGCTCCTGCTCCTACATCGTCTGCATGACCTGGCTTCCCAGAACTCTCAGGCTGCCTGCTGGCTGCTCCAGGAAGGAGCAAAGGTGAGCCCACCTGGGCAGGATTGGGAAATCATCTCTCCCAGAAGGGTGACCTCTGCCCTCAGCCCCCAAAGACTGACTAGAGATGGAGAAGGGAGAAGGGAGAATGGGAGAGGGGGAAGAGGAACTCCAGAGAAGCACCGTAAGCTGAAGCAGCCCTGGCACATGTCGTTAGCATACCCAGAGAGAGGAAGGAAGCCGGTGCAAAGCAGAGCTCCTCAGCCCCAAATAGGGAACTAGTAATGGTAATTAGCATCGTTCCTTCCCCAAGTCTGCAGAAGAGAAAACAAACTTTAATCCGGAAGAAGGAATTTGTGTAGCCCACAGGAATGAGTTCCTCCTGGTCAAGGGGCTTTGCTTCCTTGGATAATTTCCACAGATGCCTCTGCAGTGAGTCAGTCCTCACCAGCTTCTGTTTTGCACTGCCTCACTCAAACCCTCTCCTGCCATATAGAAGATTCAGTACCAGATTCTGCCAGTCAAGCCTTTCCCTCCCATGCCAAGGCCCTTCTCTTGGCTTGCTTGGTAAGCCAACCCAAATGGTGCCAGCTACAAAGGTCCCCCCTTTCTCTAACTTAGTATTCACCCGTCGCTCCCAGACTTTGCCTGGGTGTAGGGCCCATGTCTTCCCCACGGTCTAACACAAAGAAAGTGCTTAATAGATACACTTGCTAACTATAAATGGCAAAATAAGTCCCGGTGGATGTTGTGGAATTATAATCAAAATCTCATATTAACAAGGAAGATGAGAAAGCAAGGGTAATTATTTATAAGGTTTATTACCCCCTTTCTTCCTCAGACCACCTGATTAAATGAATATTGCACCTCATTTATATTATATACAAAATATATTTTTTCAAACAGGTTTGGAGATATCGCATTAGTGACTTTTTTGTTTCTGTGACCAAATGCCTGGCAAGAAGCAATTTAAGGGAAGAAGGGCTTTGGATTGTAGAGCAACTGACTCTAATCCCGAGTGGAAAAGTAGGTGTTTTCTCTTCTCTTGGAATTTCCTTTCTGTCCCAAGATTAACCTTGACCTAGGTTACTTATGGTGCAAACATCCACCATGTACAGGGTAGATCTTAACTCCCCTTCAAGGCTGTGTCTGTCTGCATCACCTCAAATGGTTGCACGCAGTGTTAGCCAGTCATTCTATTCAGGATTGCTACTGTCACCTGTTGACATAAACAGCCTAGTGCAGGTTCTAACCCTCGCCTCAAAGGAAAGGTTTATACTTCCCTCCTTCCAATTTCCACACTTAATTTGGGGGAAAGAAGTCCCTGGATACGGCACTGAGCAGACCTCTCAAAGGCCACATACACCTCTTCTGAAATTCAGAATTATAGAATAGAAATTCTCCAACCAAATAATGCAGAGTATGTTACTTACTTTTCTTGTTGCTGTAGCCAAATACCGGACAAGAAGCAGCTCCAGGGAGGAAGGGTGTATTTGGCTCACAGTCTTGGGGGAGACAGTCTATCCCCATGGGGACATGACACAGCTTGTCATGCTGTACCTGCTGTGGTCAGGAAGCAGAGGACACACAGGAAATGGGGCAAGGCTGTAAACTTCAAGGCCCATTCCCAGTGACCCACTTTCTCCAGCAAGGCTCTATTTTAAATGGTTCTACAACCTTTCAAAACAGTGCCTCCCACTGGGGGCCAAATGTCCAACCATATGAGCCTATTTTACATTCAGATCACAAGAGGCATCATTTTCCCAGAGCCACATAACCAGAAATGGACAGAGGGGCAGGATGTGAACAAAGTTCTAACTCCAAAACTTAAATTTCCTTTACGGTAGTAACCCGCACCCACACTAAGTCAAATACCCATCCCTAATGTGAGGTCAATTTGAATATATATATATATATATATATATATATATATATATATATATGTATGTATATGTATATATGTACAGAATTAGGAAAAAGAACAGGTAGAAAAGACACTGAGTATCATTAATCATCAAGAAAATACAAAACCAACCTACATCATCCCATGGCCACTAGGGTGGCTCTGACGAAAGAAAGAAAGCAGAGCGGCAGAAACAAAGAGCAACGCGTGCTGATGAGAACACAAGAAACTGAGAAATTGGAATCCTTGTTCCTGTCCCACCAGTAGGAATGAAAAATTGCTCAGCGGCTACAGAAAACAATGCAGCCATTGCTCAAAAAATTAAAAATAGAATTACCGTAGGATTCAGCAATTCTCCTTGTGGGTCTATATACAAAAGACTTAGAAACTGGATTTTTAAGAATTAATATACATCTATATTTGTTCCTGGCCCCATTATTCACAACAGATAGAAGCAAGCCTATCAACAAAAGAGTGACTAAGGAGAATGGAGTCTATTCGTGCAGTGGAATATTATGCAGCCTTAAAAGTAAAATGCTTGGGCTGGGGGTAGCTCAATGGTATCACGTTAGCTTAGCCTCCACAAGACCTTGGGTTCCATTCACTAACAAAAAAAGGAAAGTGCCAGGTGTGGTGGCACATGCCTTTAATCTTAGCACTTGGGGGGCTGGAGAGATGGCCTAGTGGTTAAGAGTGCCAACTGCTCTTGCAGAGGACTCGGGTTCGATCCCCAGCACCCACATGGTGGCTGAGAACCATCTTTAACTCCAGTTCCAGGGGAATCTGACACCCTCTTCTGACCTCTGCGGCATTGCACAACGCGGGTGCACAGACCTACATGCAGACAGTACATTCATACACAAAAAAAAATTTAAAAAATAAATTTTTTTTTTAAATCCTAGCACTTGGGAGGCAGAGGCAGGCAGATGTCTGTGAGTTCAAGGCCAGCCTGGTCTACAGAGTGAGTTCCAGGACAGCTGGATCTACAGAGAGACCCTGTCTCAAAAAGACCAAAAAAAAAAAAAAGGAAAGTAACACAAAGAAAAAGAAAAAGGAGGGTAGGAGGGCAGGGAAGGAGGAAGGGAAGCAGGAAGGGAGGTAAGAAGTGAAGTAGGAAAGGAAGAAGAAGGAGTTCTGACACTTCCTACAAAGGAATGAAGCATTTAGTAATATCAACAACACACACACACACACACACACACGTGCACACACACAAAGGCAAAATGCTGTATGACTCCATTTATTTGAGGTACTCAGAGTAATCAAATTAATAGGCACAGAAAGCAGAGCAGCAGTTACCTGGGCCTGGGGACCGGGGAGGAAGGGGGAGTTGTTTAGTGGGCATAGAGTTTCCGTTTTGCAAAATGAAGATGTTCTGGAGATCGGCTCCACAACAGTGTGACTATAGTTATCTCTACTGCCCCATACAACTGGAAATAGAATAGTCAACTTTATGTTACTTGGGTTTGCCACAATTAAAGATGTTAAGGATGTGTAATTTTTTTTCAATCCCATGTGCTCGTAGGGTCTACACTCTTGCACTCTGAAAGGCCCACTAGCCTATTATGTTCCTGTTGATTTTTCTCCTTCTGGGTTGTCTGCCCTTTCCTAAACGAGGTAGGTACGGAGAAGGGTAAACAGCCATCAGCACCATCTCTCCTGCACAGGCAGCCCACACCAAACCCCTTCTTTGCACAGATGCTGGCAAGAAGGGGCAGGCCAGATCCTATTTTCACTGGCTTCCCCTGCAGGGCAATTGTGGTAAAGGTTAGACCAAACCCCATAGAAACCTCCTTAAGGAATAATTAGCTTTTACCTCAGAACACCAGGGACCCTCTGCTCTCTCCTCTCCAAATGCTCCTGGGCAAGGAGCTGTTGGCTTATCAAAGGTTACCCGAGGGCTGTGCATGTGCATGTGGATATATGTATACACATGTGTTCAGGGGTAGGGTGAGGAACAGGTAGTACAAGTTGTGCTGCAGTAGAATTGCACACTGCCCACTCTCTGCAGGCCACTTCAAGGCCTAGCCTCGCCCCAGACAGCTGCCTAGTGCTAATTGTTTGCTGTCCAGCTGCAAATGCAATCTTTCCACACAGTCTTCTCTGTCCAGATGTTGTCATCGGGCAGCCCCAGCCGGCTGGGCTGGCCTAGGGTCTGGCTCTCTCCTGTCAGTCCTGACATCTTCAGTGGATAATGGAACGCAAGGATGTGAGAGGCAGAGCAGGTGCATGCTAATGAGGAGATCAATTTTAATTATGATTTTAATTAAACGCCCGATCCAGTAGGAAATATGACAAGAACTAGGCTGGGGCTGTGCAACCTGAGCTGGGAGAGGAGAGCCAAGGGGGGAGGCCGAGGAAAAGGGAGGCCCTTGCAGGCCTCCTTGGGCTTTAAAGGAAGTAAAGGGCAGCACTGCTGGGAGACAGAGAAAAACCCATACCTGGTAAGCCCTTTCCTCTACAGAGCTTTTAGATATCGAGCCTCTTGGAGGAGGGAATTGTAGCAAGGACGAGACCTCTGCACATGCCAAGCTCTATGCCTTCTCTTCATATGGGGAAACTGAGGCCCACTCCCACATAACATGCTGCTGTCCTTCAGGTACAGCACTTACTACCATACTATATAATTGTGGCTGTGTCACAGCTTCCCTGTTTAAGTCAAGGGTTTCTAAGGTCTGAGAATTGTTCGTGCAAAGCCAGCCCCATGGCACAGGGCACGAGACACACAAGTGGACACTGCTGCTCACCAAGCTGCACTAGTGAAATATGAGACAGTCCCCAACTGCACACTTCACTGTCACCTGAACCAATGTCAGACACATAAGGGCATTCAGGGCAGAGATGCACGATGGGTAAGTTCACATAGTACAAAGTCCATAACGTTTCAGGAGAAGAAAGTCCCACTTGGTCACTCTCAGTTGTTCTTTTTCATAAAAGCTCTTTTTTTGGCATGTGTATGTATGTATCGTGTGAATGTGTGTGGATGCATGATTACATGTGTGTGGATGCATGTGTTTGTGTGTGCATGTGGAGGCCTGAGGTTTATGTCAGGTATCTTCCTGGATTGTTCCCCACTTCATATATTGAGGTGGGGTCTCTCATGTGAACCCAAAGCTCACTCACCAATTCCACTAGGCCACCCAGCCAGCTTGCTCCAAGGCTCCTCTCTCTGCCTCTGGGCACTGGGATTACAAGCAGACCACCATACTTCCCTGGCATTTTATGAGGGTTTGGGGTATGCAAACTCTGGTCCTCGTGCTTTGCCCTTTGAGCCATCTCCCCTGTCCCCGTTCCAGGTATTTTTGAGACACAACTGACAAAAACTGTGCACCTTCGAGGCCCGTGAATGGCATTTTGGTAGATGTCTCTTAACAAAGCATGATTTGAGTCTATAATGAATTCTTATTAACTATTGTCACCTTGTAAACATAGCCCCTTAGAACACACTCATCTTTTGTGGGGGCAGAGGGTAATGGAGGGGAGTGTGTGTCATGTGTATGGTGCTGGGATCCAGCCCAAGGCCTCATACACAGGATAACCACTCTACCAACTGAGCTGTAGTCCCAGCCCCAGAATCTTCGAGCTGGAGGTCTGTGCCCTGTCACCTCCCTTCTACTTCACTTGAGTGAGTTTGGCTTCCTCAGATTCCACACACAGGTGAGATCATGAAATCAGGCCACGGTGAAACAAGCCAGGTGCGGAGAGGCAAACCCTGCCTGATTTACGGTCCCGCCTGTGTGTGGCCTCTCAGAAAGTCAAGTTCACTGATGATGTGTCCTTCAGGGTCATCTCTGCCCCTGCAAATGGCTGACTGCCCTCTTTTCAAAGGATGAGTGGCATTCCATAGTGCATCTGCAGGTGGACACTTAGCTGGTTTTCATGTTGTGGCTGTGCTGAGTGATGCTGTCCTCTAGTTTCTCTTCAATCGCTGTGACAAAACACTCTGACCGACACCAACTTGGAGAGGAAAGGGTTTATTCAGCTCACATCTCCTGGACCACAGTTCATCACTCAGGGAGCCCAAGGCAGGAACTCAGGGCAGGAACCTGGAGGCAGGGGCTGAAGCACAGGCCATGGAGGAATGCTGCTTACTGGTTTGCTCCCCTGGCCCATGCCCAGCCTGCCCTCTTATACTGTACACAACAACCTGCCCAGGGTGGCACTACCCATAGTGGGCTGGGTCCTCCCACATTGCTCAACAATCAAGACAATTCTCTACAGATGTGGCCACAGGCCAGTCCAAGGAGCCAATTCCCCAATTGAGGCTCCCTCAACCCAGGTGTGTCAAGTTGACACTAAAGCTATCTAGCACATGCTGCAATAAAATAAATGTAGATTCCTCTTCTTCCTCTTCTTCGTTGTTCTTAATTTTTTTTCAACACTGCCCTAATGGAAGACAGCAATCTGCATGTGCTTATATATGCTCTGTGTGTGTGTGTGTGTGTGTGTGTGTGTGTGTGTGTGTTGGCAGATGCTAGAAGATGGCACAAAAAGGAGCATCAGAGACAGAGAGAGACTCATCCTACAGGACTCAACAAAGAACCATGATGGGACACTGCGAAGGCAGAGCCAGAAGAGATCTCGGGGGTGGGGGTGAGCACTGTCCCAAACAACTAGTATGCTGATGGAGATGATGTTCCACACCACTCCGCGTGACCTAGCAGCCACCTGTGGCTCTGGACCATTTGAAATGTAATTTGATTGAAGAGCTGAAGCTTTTAAAACCTTGAATTTTCAATCATTTAAATTCAGACAGCCACATGTCACTTGTAACTGTCATACTGGACAATGCAACTGTAGATTCCCTAATCGAACAGAGACATGGTCCTTAGACATCCCAGGCTGATCCAGTGGCACCTGGAGGCAGATCTCAATCCACCTTCAATGGCCTTTGGTGCATGAAAAGAGTTGTAAAGAGTCCCACTTATGGGTATTAATAGAGTCCCTAATCCCTCAGGACAGACACCCCAAAGATCCTCCCCAGTTCACAAATAAGTTTGGACTGAAAGAGCAGGAAGCAGGAGCAAGAGTTTGGGGCACTGCCTCTGCGACCGCTTTGGCCTATTCTCCATGTGGATGCCTTTCACATAAATAATGTGACATCTCTCCAGCCTGGTCCCTCGAAGCTAAGGTCTTGTCACTGGCACTAAAAGAGAAGCTGAATTGGAGATGGTGACAGAAGTTAATTGGGATTAGATGTGCATGCTCCATGGCTAACAAAAGCACAGATGCTTCAGAGCCAGGCCAGCCTCCCCTCTTTCTCTCTCTCTCTCTCTCTCTCTCTCTCTCTCTCTCTCTCTCTCTCTCTCCTCTCCACCCAACTCCCAGCAACCTACCACCCCCAGGTGCCTCCTCCCCTCCTAGGTATCGATCTGGCTCTTGGGCTCTTTCTCCCTCCTGCATGTTATGACTCAACATCAGTTAATCCTGTTCCATGAAAAATGAGGTCATTTGTGGGAGGGATGGAACACACAGTCCTCCCTCCTCACCTGCACACGCTTATCTTGCCTCCTTTTCTCTCTCTAGTTTCCTCTCTTCTCTTCTGCTCTGTCTTTGGGCTCTCAGTGGAAGAGGTGAAATCAGGTTGCCCACAAATCACTGTTACAGTCAGAATACAAAGGATGCCCATGTCAGAACACAGTTCAGCCTCCCAGTTCAGTCGGTTCAGAGAATTCTCCCAGTATGCCCCAATGCCCCTTTCTGTTGGCCAAGTGAATTCCAGCTTCAGATGGATTCTGGTTCTCAGATTCTCCAAGCTGTTTGTCTAGGAGCATCTTCTTAGAAAGGATGTACACAGAATTCTCTGTTCTCTTCCAATAAGTGAAGGATGAAGAAAGACAGACACTTAGGCAGTCTCCATCTGTGATTCTGAAAGCGTTCTCCCCCTCATCCCAAATCTGAGCAGGTTCCATGTCAGCCGCACCCTGGGGCGCAGTCACACGCTCCCCAGCTTCAGTCTGGGATTCATATACACAGGACCCTCCAGGGAGGGCAGAGGCAGCTTCCCCTTCCTAGGAAGGGCGGAACCCTGCTGAGCCATGACTCCCTGCCTGTTAGCTCAACCCGACAAAAACGTAAGAGACAGCCTGCTGATGGGGGTGGGTGGAGTGGAGTGTACCAGGTAAGAGGGGAGCCAGGCTATGAAGCTATTGGCAAGGCCAGGGGCCAGCACAGACAGGGCAGGTTACCCCACCAAGCTGGTTCTGCTGTAAATGGGCCCCAGATGGAGGATGAAATTCTGACAGAGTAGCTGAGTGACTCCCACTAAACAACTGTATATATGTGTGCACATGAAGGTGTGTGTGTGTGTGTGTGTGTGTGTGTGTGTGTGTGTGTGTAGAGTCCAGCAGATAACCTGGGTGTTGTTTACTTTTTCACTTTTCTTTTTCTTTGAGACAGAGTCACTCATTGGCCTGGAACTTGCCACATAGGCCATGCTTTCCCTGCCTCCCCAGCACAATATTACAAATGTGTACCATCACACCTGGTTATTTTAAACGTGGGTTATAGGAATCAAACTCAGGTCCTTGTACTGCTTGTGTACCCTTCCAGAAGGATGTACCCAATGCCCTCTTTGCTATAGTCTAGTAACTATGGAGCACCTAGCGTGCTGTCTGCTTCTTATAATGGGCCCTTGGTAACAATGGCTGTTACTCAGAACAATGGCTCTGGCTAGTGAAGGGAGGGAAAGGGGAGGTGATGCAGTGAAGGGAGGACTAATAGATTTCATTAATATTCAGATTCTTTCCTGGCTTGGTTTGGGGCCCAGCGTAACTGGGCTCCTAAAGGCCGCATGCCTAGGAACTTTAAGGTCCCTGAAGATTAGAGCTGTGCTGAGCTGAGCTGAGGAACAGTTGGACAACTCCTCCCCCAGTAAACTTGCCTGTACTCCATCAATTCTGAAGGTGGCTCCAGGCCCCACTGGGGCCTGCAGATCCACTACCTACCTGCAGGGCACTGCATTCAAAGGCAGAGAACCCTGAGACACTCTTATTATTTTAAACTGCAAGCCGGGCTGGAGCGATGGCCTAGCGGTTAAGAGCGCCGACCGCTCTTGCAGAGGACCCAGGTTCGATCCCCAGCACCCACATGGCGGCCGAGAGCTGTCTGAAACTCCAATTCCAGGAGAACTCCAGTTCCAGGGGAGTCCGACGCCCTCTTCTGACCTCCGCGGCATTGCACGTCACGGGTGCACAGACTTGCATGCAAACAATACATTCATACACATACGGAAATAAATAAAATTTAAAAAAATAAAAAAATAAAAAAAATAAACTGCAAGCCATCACAGCTCTGCTGTGCACTTTCATGATGGGAAGGCAGCAGACAGCCTCATAGTCTGGAGGACGGACCAGTATCTTGCCCCTCACTATGCACAGACATGTTTCTTTTCCTGCCTCGAACTCTCTGCCCAGCAATACCATCATTCTTTTCCTGGCAATTAACAAGCCCTGACATACAAGGACTTTATTAGCACTGACAGCATTCCCCCATCATCCAAGGGTCACCATGGATCCTATGGACAAGTATCCTTTCCTCGCCCACTTGTCCTTAACGGAGGTGGGGGCAGGGTGAGTTGTGAATGTAGTGCATTGTCTCATAAATTGGAAAATGTTGCAATCCAAGCTCAGAGTTAAAGGAACAGTCTGCCAGTCAGAAAACAAATCCAGTTAGAGCCTTGGTATCTTATTCTCTGAGCTTCTTCATATATACCAACCATAGTGAACCTATCTACCAATATTTAATGAGCACCTATTATGAAGAAGGACTCTCTGAAGACTCAAAGGTGGGTAAAGAGAAATCTTGAGCCTCACTTGAAGAAATGTATACCTTTCTTGAGATGATGCATCCAGGGCATGCCTGTAGGCACTTGGGTGTTGAGCTACACAACCACGAGAATACACCCGTAGCAACAGCGCAGCAGAGGGAAGTATATGCCAAGTGGTAGGAAGAGAGAGGGTTAGCCACTGTAGAAGAATAAATGGAGTACCTCATTAAAGTCTAAATATTCAAGATCAATTTGGATTTAGTTGAAAAGAGAAAGGTACAGATGACATTGTAGATAACAAAGTCCCATGAGGCAGAAAGCTGGGGCAGAAAGACCCAGCTAAAGCTTCACAGACAAGGGTCTGCTCCAAAGGAGAGCTGAGGAGCTGCAGAGGTAGAAAATCAGTTTGCAAACATAAACTGGGACCAGGCACCCCTAACAAGCTCTAGCTAAGCTCTATCCTAGTAGAGAATCATGTCCTAGATCCTCCTATATGGGAGAAAATTCCAGAAGGTTCAAAGTCAGGCCTACAGCAGACATTAAATGGATACCTATCCAACGTGGGCAGTGGAGCCTCACCCCCTTTAAGAGAGCTTTCTCATGTCTCGGCAACACCTACCATTTATTTAACACTAAGGAACAAGGCTTTCTATCCAAGAGCATCCTCATTGTTCTGCCTCCAAACTCT
The DNA here is from genome assembly GCA_009823505.1 of Rhizomys pruinosus. NCBI lineage: Eukaryota > Metazoa > Chordata > Mammalia > Rodentia > Spalacidae > Rhizomys > Rhizomys pruinosus. Next base: position 737,668 of record VZQC01006931.1, read on the forward strand.
TCACTTTTCCCTACATCTGTATCCATCCTCCTTTCTTTCCTCCCTCCCAGTCCAGTAGAAGAAGAGGCAATTTCCTGTGTTCTAGATTTTAGTGCCTGAAAACACTACTTCAGGGACTTGTTATATTGACTATACTCTCTCATTCTCAAATTTCAACTTTCTCTTCTGAATTAGTTAATTTTCTCATACCTGACCAGAAGAACTTAAAGGAAGAAGGATTCATTTTGGCTCATGGGAGTGGCTGGCGGCTGAGGCATCAGAAGTGGGAGGCTGCTTGTCCACATCTTGACAGACCTGGAAGCAGAGCAGAGCTGAGCTGGAACTCTCATGGTCTGCCTCCTACTGACTCATTTCCCACAGCTGGACCCCACCTTTTAAAGGTTTCCCCAACCTCTCCAAAACAGCACCGCTTGCTGGAGACCAAGTATGTACACACATGAGCCCCTGGCAGACATCCCCCATTCAAACCACACTACCTGCCAACCTGAATGTTCCCCTTGTTGCTTATTTATACTCTAGAATATCAATCCTATCTTTAAAAAGCCTTCCTTGCCCCGTTCCCTCTTTAATAAACACCCATCTCTGTATTTAGGACTACCGAACCAAGCCGCTCAAACGTAAGACACACTTTTTCAACCTTTTATCTTCAACCCAATCACTGTCTTCCACAGCTGCCCTCTCTCACATTCGCCCACACACCACCAAAACCACCTTTTCTCAGGCCACCAGGGACTTGCTAAGCTTTATGGACACTCTGTGTCATTTCCATCCTACCCAGCTCTTCAGCAGCATTTTGAGCAGTTCATCTTTCCCTCCTTCCTGAAGATCTCTCTTTTTTTTTCTATCCCTATGGGGTCACTATCTTCTGGCTCCCTCCTAACTTCAAAAAAAAAAAAAACCTATGACATACATTTTATTATCTCCCCATTTTCCTAGATGAGAAAACCAGGATACAGAGAGAAACTTACCCGGCTTACTTAGCTAGTAACTACAAAAGAGAAGACTCAGAGATTGAGTCCTGAATCTATGCTATAAAACATTACATTATAAAGTGGAGGTTTTGTTGGTTTTTTATAAACCAGCATTAGAACAGAATAGAATAGGTTGCAGTAGTATACAATGTCAGAGTCTCAGTTGCTTAATATAATAGGAAGTTATGTCCACCTGGTTCAGTTGTCCAGGTCACATCCTCAGGGAATCTGCTCCACATAGTCACTCAGGGACACAGGGTATAGAGGCCCTAAAAAGTTATTGCCACAGGAAAGAAAGAGAGGCTGTAAAGGCATAGATAAGCTTCCACTGTCATTATCACTCATATTCTTTTTTTAATATTTTATTTATTATTTTTATTTTATGTGTATGAGTGTTTTGCATGCAGGTATGTAAGGGCACCAGGTGCACTAAATTCCCCACAGAGGATAAAACAAGGTGTCAGATCTCCTGGAACTGGAGTTATGAACAGTTGTTATCTACCATGTGGGTTCTAGGAATTGAACCCAGGTCCTCTGCAAAAGTAGCCAGTGCTGTTAACTCCTGAGCCATCTCTCCAGCCCCACCACTCACATTTCATTAGATAGAGTTGTATGGCCCTATCTAACTCCAAGGAGGAAGATAATTGGAGGTCAGATAGAATATTTGCTGAGATGTGATATATTCAAAATTATACAATAAATGGTAGAGTTTCTCCAGATTCACTTTTAGTTCCTTGCCTTTTCCCCACAGCTTTGATGTCCATGTCAGACTTCTCAAATATATATTTAGCCCAGGCCTCAGGCTCAGTTCAAAGTACCAATCTCGTCTATATAACTACCTAATTTGGTATCTCAAAGGAGGATCTGGTAAGCTTCTTAACTTTAATATAACTGAAACAAAACTCCTGATGTTCTCCTGTACCATGACTGTGCCCACACCCGCACTCCAGACTATCTCATTTCAATAAATGATACCTCCATCTATTTTGTCATTATACCAAAAATCTGGGGATTAGATTATTTCTACCTCCTCCTCTCTATTCAACCTATAGTCAACTCCAGATGAGTTTATCTCCAAAATACTGTTAACTTCCCCTGGTCATTGTCAGTGCTGCCATTCTTGTTTACACCACTCTCATCTCATCTAGATATTTCAATATCCTCTTGGTTGTTCTTTGTGCTTATTCTCTATATCATTCTAGAACATTCTCCAAACTTCAGCCAGCCTATCTCTATAAAGTATATATCACATTGAACCACTTCTCTCCACACTGATGCCCCAGCCAATGCCTGTCCACGTTGTTCAGGGTTTGACCTGAGATTCTGCGAAGTCCCCACTCTAGCCCATGCCTACCTCTCCAGCAAAGTCCTACACTGCTCTTGCCCTTGAATAACATCTCAAGCTCCTCAAGCCTCTCTGAGTTCCATGAATACACCATAATCTAACCAAAGGCATGTTTCCTACTAGAATTTGCTTTTTCACCTACCACTCCACAAAGTCTTTCTCCTATGTGAGTGTTAAACGAAATGTCACTTCCCAAGAAAGACCGTCTATGAAAGTCCCAATGTAAATAAAGCCGTCTTATAGTGCTTTCTCAGCAAACCCACTATCTTGCTCCATGACACTAACTCCAATTGTAATGATGAGCCTATTAATATTTTTGTGATTTCATATTACCTTGCTGTCTAGTACCATAAGCTCCATGGACGCCATAGTGGAACATAGGTTTTTTTCACCTTCGTGTCATCCAACCTCAATATCTAGCACACAGTAGCTTGACAGTCTATAGTTGTCCAGTGAGAGCCAATGAAAAATGGTCCATTCCTTAGAAAGGCCTTCAATGATTAGTCAACATACCTACCATAGAATTGACCCCTCACTGTCTATGATATGCTTCCTAGTTCTCCAAAGTATGTATGGATCTAGGGAGCGGAAATGGACTGGCTTAGTCTAAAGCAACTCTGTCCATGTCTCTTCAGGGCAAACTGCTCTAGATCGAAGAGTCATTATCTTTTAATTTTTTTAGATTAGTCAATTAATAAGTGGATTTCTTAGTCTAACATGCAAGGTCTTTCACAATGCACTTAAAGGGAAAACACAACACGAATGCATTATCTTCCACTTCTGGAGTTCAGAAGTCTGAAGTGGATCTCAGTGAGCTAAAATTCAGGTGTTGGTAGGGCTGTATGACTTCCTGGAAGTTTCAGGAGGATCTGCTTCCTCACTACTTTCAGCATCTAGAGGCCACTTGACTTCTTGAATTCACAGCCCTTTTTCCTATCATCAAAGCCAAAGACACCAGACTGAGTAGTCCTTGTATTCTCTCTCTTTCCCTTCTGCTTTCTTCTTCTACTCATAGGAACCCTGAGATTTCATTGAACATACCCAGAAAAAGAAAGAGAATTTATTTCTCTATATTAAAGTCAACTAAATAGCACCTTAATTTCCTCTACAGCCCTTTGCCTAATATTTAACATACTCACACTTTCTGCAGAGCAGGATGTAGACATCTTTGGAAGGACCGTCAATTTGCCTACCACCAGTTCCACTTCCATCCACTCCTCACCCCAATGTTTACACCAGAAGTTCCAAGAACATGAGACTTAGCACCATTATTCTGAAAAGCTAGGTGGTAGGCATGAGGATCTGTGGGAAGCCACACTGCTTCCTTCTGCAAGTTTCCAAACAAGCACTGCCCAGTATGCCTCTTCACATCTCAGACCACCCTTTGGCACTACCAAATCTCACCTGAAGTTGAGGTGAGGATACATGTTCTCTAGGTAAGGATGAGGTGAGCACGTGACCTGAGAGACAGGCTTCTGGATAGGAAAGAACTTCTGTTTCTGTGCTGGCTTCCAAAGTCTGGTTTTCCAATCTTGATTGCCTACCACTTAATAACAGTGTGCTTCTAGTAGGTTATGGAATCTTGATTAATTCCCTCAAAACCATCATTTCCTCAACTCTAAGGTGGGCATTAGAAATACTCCTAGCATGAGCCGGGCGTGGTGGCACACACCTTTAATCCTAGCACTTGGGAAGCAGAGGCAGGCAGATCTTTGTGAGTTCAAGGCCAGCCTGGTCTACAGAGTGAGTTCCAGGACAGCTGGAGCTACAGGGAGACCCTGTCTCGAAAAGACCAAAAACAAAATAAAAAAATACTCCTAGTAGAAGGTCATGACGTGGATCAAACGAGGCAAGTTCTTCAATGCATTTGATGTATAGCAGTTGTGGCTGTTCTTGATCGTTGTAGTGCTTTACTTCATTCCTTTATCTGACAAATTCTCAAATTTCATTTAAGCATTGTGTCTTCAGGAAAACCTTCTTTTCCAGGGAGAGATGGCTAGTGACTTTCACTGTCCTCCTATAACAGCTAGTTTTTGTTTCTAGTGCAGTGCTTTAATGCATTGGGGCTGGAAAGATGGCTCAATGACTAAGAGCATTGGCTGCTCTTGCAGGGGACCTGGATTTGGTTCCCAGGACCTACATAGCAGCTAACAGCCATTCATAACCCCAGTTCCAGGAAATCTGATGCCCTTTTCTGAACTCAGTGAGCATTGCATACATAGGTGTACTTATATACATGCATACGAAATACTCATACATATAAAATAAAAATAATAAGTTTAAGAAATTACATGTTTAAAAAAATCTCATGCATTGGATGGAGGTTTTTTACACACTAACACCAACATACATGTAGTTCCTTAAGGACAGGCTCCAGGCTTTGTTCTTTCTGTTCTTAGTGCCTGAGTCATGCCTAGGCAGCATGTTTAAGAAATGTTTGTTGTGGCTGGAGAGATGGCCTAGCGGTTAAGAGCGCCGAATGCTCTTGCAGAGGACCCAGGTTATATCCCCAGCACCCACATGGTGGCTGAGAACCGTCTTTAACTCTAGTTCCAGGGGAATCCGATGCCCTCTTCTGACTTCCGAGGCATTGCACGACATGGGCGCCCAAACCTACATGCAGACAGTACGTCATACACACAAAAAATAAATAAAATTAAAAAAAAGAAATTTTTGTTGATTTAATAAACAGAATTGTAAGTGACTAAGAAATTTCTGTAACGTTGAATATTTATTCACTGATTTGTCTGAACATTCATCATGTCGCTCTATTCTCAGTGTTCCTTATCCATAGCAGTTGTCTCTTGAAAGGAACATCCTTTGGGGTTCAAGCAGACCTAGGCCCCTCAGAGAGCTACAGCCAGAAGGAATCGCTCTAGCCTCATTCTGGAAAGGGTCCTGCATAGTGGTCCTCAAACTACCACTCACCCTCATCAGCTTAGGGTATTTTCTTCCCTGGTTCAGCAACTAGGCCCCACTGAAAAACCCTACTCCAAGCAGAACAGGCTGAAAATCATATTTTCACGGGATGTCAAACCTCCTCTCCTACCTTAAATGAAAGGTATTATTCCTGAGAGGAGAATGTCACACTCCACCACCAAAATTCTGCTTCCTCGGCAAAAACCCCCGCAGTTTCTCTGCATGGCTGGCAGCTCTCCACCCAAGGCCAGTGCTGGAAAACTCACCAGGCCCAACACAAATCATGAGAGCACAAGCTCCCTGTGATTAAGACAAGGGAGGCAAACTCCACAAACATTCTCTGTGTGGAAATGGGGTAGTGAAAGGAAATCAGACCCAGCTACCACCCTGGGATCCACCGCAGGTCCTCTCAGGGAATTCACCTATCACTTTGCCAAATAAATAAATTATCGCTAGCTCAGCAACCTCCGGGCCTTTTCTGTAATGGATGGCTTCCCTGTCCCTTCATCTTTGGTATATATAAAAATATATCCTTCCTAGCTGCCAAAAAGCTTTCCATCCCTTGTCTCTGCCTCTGTGTGGAGACGGAGACCTCTTTCTGATTCACCCACATTGCACCTGGCCTGGGATAAAAGCTTTGCACAGAGTTGGGCAGGATGGGAAGGTGTCAGGCAGTCACTGCATTCAAATAAATGGGGACCTGTCTCTACTTTTTAATGAGTCAGAGTGTGCCAGGGAGAACAGGTCAGAAAGTGGCTTTCTGTCCCTGGAGCTTTCTGTTGTGTCAACTTTGTGTGTGTGGCCTGGGGGCTGAACATGCTCTAAGTTCCCCAGAGTCTCCAGAGCCCTCGCAGCATACCTCGCTGGCAGCTCTCGGTAAGGGCACCTGTCCACTTGGGTCGTACCTTCCCAGATCGGGAGCGTTGGAGTTCTGTTTATCCTCCCTAGCCACTCCCAGAGGCAACTGCTTCCTGACAGAGATGTGAGTCTGCTCTGGGCATAACCCAGATGATTAGCTTGGGTGTTCTGTGTCTTCTAAGTGCCCTGTGGCTGGGCTCAGGTGCCAACCTGTTCCAGCCTACTGATTTCTGTGTTACAGATCCAGCCACTCTCAGCCGCAGATGCCAGCAGCTTTGCAAACATGATTCGGGTGTTGACTTAAATGTGTGGCCTGCGAGCTCTCCTGGGAATGCATCCGGACCTCCTTGATATTTCCCCACCCAAGCCCCCCAGCCAACCAGGTGTGCTCCTGGAATACTGGCTGGGTTTCCTAGGGGCCCCACCTCCTCGAGAAAGCTCACTGTGCCAGTGTCCTCCTTGTGAAAGATTCTCCATTCAGAAATCCCCAGCTTGCTCCTTCATCACCTCTCTCTATTGCATACCTGGGGGCTGTATGCAAACATTTGCTTTGATTTGTAAAATGGTCCATATAATTAGTGGAAAAGAGTTAAATAAAGGGACTGATTTCAGAGAGCAGGCTCTTAATGACACTAATACCTGACAAAAGGGGTCATTATGATGGGCTAATGGGCCTTGCCTGGCGTTCAGCTCTCTCAGGACACAATCCAACACACTCAATTATCTGCTAATCAAGGCCATTTTGTCAGAGGTTATTGCCCTGAAGTATCAATTATAGGAACATTATTAATACTTGATGGAGATACCACTTACATGAAAGTGTTAAACTCCTGGGGCACACCCCTCCCCAACTTGCCTCCAAGTCTGCAGTTTCTTCCCCCTTTTAGCTACCTACCTGGGGCTTTCCATGACTCATTGGGTCTACTGGGAAGGAGCCAAGGCTGCAATGATGTTCCCAAATCTGTCACCCGTGATGGGGCTGGCAATCCTACCTCTTAATGCCACTGGCTGGCAACAGTGACTCAGCCCAAAGCCAAGGCATTACTGACTCAAGAAGTGAGAGGGAAGCAGAGCCATGGGCATGGGATGCAGGAATGAGGGGAGAGAGAGAGAGAGAGAGAGAGAGAGAGAGAGAGAGAGAGAGAGAGAGAGAGAGAATTTGTGTGTATTGTGTACATATGTGAATGTATGGCTGTTTGAGTGTGTGTGTATGTGTGTGAATGTGTATGAGTATGTGTATGTTTGAATGTGTGAATGAGTGTGTGTTGCCATTTCCTCCCCCCTATCTCTTCCTCTATGCTGGACAGCTTCAGTTGTCAGCTTGACACACCTGGGTAGAGGGAATCTCAACTGAGGAACTTCCTCCATCCGACAAGCCTGTGTTCATGTCTGTGGGGCATTTTCTTGATTTGTTGAATGATGTGGGAGGGCCCAGCCCACTGTGGGCGGTGCCACCCCTGAGCTGGTGATCTTGTGTTGTATAAGAAAGCAGGCTGAGCACAAGTCAAAGGGGTAAGACAGTAAGCAGCATCCCTCCATGGTCTGTACTTCAGCTCCTGCCTCCATGTTCCTGCCCTGAGTTCCAACCTTAGCCTCCCTCGGTGGTGAACTATGACTTGGGAGATGTGAGCCAAATAAACCCTTTCCTCTCCAAGTTGGTTTAGGGAAGTGTTTTTAGCATAGCAACAGAAAGTAACTAGGACAGCCTCTCCCCCTTCCCATGCCTCCTCTTTCTCCTCTTTTCTTGCTGTTCCCCTAATCTCCCTTTCTCTTTCCCTTCTCTCCTTGTTCTCCCCCTCTCTTCCTTTTTCCTCTGCTCTCTTTCTCTTTCTTTCCAGTGTAGCCCTACCAGGAAAGTAGGAAGGAGCTAGACAGATGATCCCTCGCTTCAGAACACAGAACATCTATGCTCCTGCCTAGAATCCAGTTCTCCATGCTGGAGATGTGTGGGTTTGTCGCCTTTAAGAATGCCCCTAGCTGGGCATCGTGGCGCACGCCTTTAATCCTAGCACTTGGGAGGCAGAGGCAAGCGGATCTTTGTGAGTTGAAGGCCAGCCTGGTCTACAGAGTGAGTTCAGGACAGCTGGGGCTGCAGGGAGACCCTGTCTCGAAAAATAAAAATAAAAATAAAAGAAGGCCCCTGAAAGGCATGGAAACTATAGGAATACCTTTCAAGGGTGGAGTGGTGCAGGAGACAAAAACGGGAGTCACCTATCTGACGGCAATCTCTGGGCCACCACACACTGACTGCAGGATCTCGGGTCAGTCACTTAACCTCCCTTGCCACCCCTGGGGGGTGGGTGGGTTTCGGAATGACATCTGTGCGTGCTGCTTATTAGTTGGCAAACTAGAGAGAGTTATTTGGCCTCTGTGAAATTTGCTTTTTCACATGCTGGAGCAAGATCTATCTTAGACTGGAGCCTGACCACTGAATGCCTTTCCCAGATGCATACTAACTTTGAAGTGGGTTTCTGAGGTGGAACAGCTACTGTTAGCTAAGTAATGAGCCTAACCGCTCAGAGACAGCGAGATCTCTGTTTAACCCTACCCCAAATAACTAGACAATTGCCAATAGAAGAAATAACTGATTTTTTTTTCCAGCTGATTTCACTTTCCAGTGAGATAGAGTGACAATGAGCCCTTGAGCCCCATCCAATGTCCACAGTCATAGAAAGGTGCTGGTCAGTTTGGGAGAAGCTGCCTCTTGAGGATAGATGGGACACTCATACCTCCATGGCCCAGCAGGCCTGGACTTGCCATTTCTACCAGGGCAACCAGCGGCAAGATGAATATCATATGGGAATCCCTGGTGGTGTGTTTTGTAGGCAGAGTTTGACATCATGAGGAAAAAGGTTCAGAAGAGATGGATGTTCTCCCTGCCCCTCACACTGCTGTCTCATCCTTGTGGAGAGACTGTGGTTTAGGAAACAGAAATTTGAAACATGGCTCTGTCAACAGCTGCTGAGCACTTCCTGTAAACTAAGCAATGGGCCCCCCAGGAGACAGGAAAGCCCAACTGCAAACTGGTCAATTCTGCTGGAATTTAGTCTGCTTGCTAATGTAGGTTTCTACATATGACTAGAGCATCCTGGGTCCCTGGTTACCAGAACATGAGCTGTTTGTTCAGGGAAATGAACCAAACAAAAGAACATAAAAACACTCAAGTGCCAGAATAATTGCCAAAAGGACGTGGTCAGCTCAGTTTAGCAGAGTCAGATAGTAAAGAAATGGATTTCAGACAAAACTATGAAGTTGTAGGCCAAGAGTTGTGGCCTAAAAGGAGCTTAAAATGTAAGAATGAGCACCATAAACTTCCCTGGACACCAGAGAACAGGGATTGGACGTGTTTGGTTGACTTTAGTAGAATCCATTCCACTAAAAAATATGTTCCATCGTGTGTCCACCCAGAATGGCCAAAGAGGAATTGTCATGACAAACAGAGCAACCTGACATCCTGCCTGGGGCAGTTTGACTGAGGCCTCAGTGGTGGAAAGTACTGTCTGAAGGACTTGAAGGCACTGAGAATCCACCCTCTGACCCTTGATTACGGCTTATGAACGTGCTGTTTGGTGGGTTTGGGTAATTAATGTTTGTGTTAAGCAGTTACGGGGTTAAGTGCTACCAGGGGTTTGATCTGGGCTGACAGAGTCTGAGCTGCAGAGTGGGGTGGTTGCCTAGCAACAACACCTGTAGCACATTAAGCAGCCAGTCAGCTTTGTCAACTTCTAGCAGGGGCTTTGCAGAGCAGAAGCTGGGAGGTGGGGGAGGTTGATGGGGCACAGGGGTGGAAAGCTGGACAGTGGGTCTCAGGATGGAGAGAGTGAGGGAGTGTTTCATGATTTAAGTGTTTCATGAATTCTCCCAGAATGGCTTTTTGTCATTTGCCTCAAAGAAGCAGCAGGGAGAGGGGAGAGGTATGAGTCCCAGGTAGGTGCCCGCACCCAGGTAGGTACCCCCAGTATTGCCCGCTTCTCTTCCTAGAACCCTCAAGGCACCCACTTCCCCAACCTAAGCCCTCTCCCATGCTCTGGTAACTGGGGAGGCCGGAGAGCAGAGGAAGAAGTGCTCTTGTTGTTTTATTTGCAGACTCAAGAGGGTTGGAACTACAGGGAACAAAAGCAGACACCCAAGAGAGCAAAACCCTCTCACCCCCTTCCTGTCACATCTTCCCACGCATCCCTCTGGACAGCCTCCTGTGTACACCTGAGACCCGGCTGGGAAAAAACAACAGATTTGGGGACGGGCGGGGAGCCTAATAGCACCATATCTGTGGCCTTTTAGAAATTCATGGTCTACTGAGCCCCTGACTTTTGCCAGCATTCCCAAATTGCCTCAGAGAGGGGCAATGCATCTTCTAAGAAAAAGCTATTCAGAACATTGCTTGAGCAATCAGAACACTAGGGTCAACTCCACTCTGTCCTTTGTAAGCCACGTAGCCTTTGGCGGGACCTTACACAACGCCCCACACCCACTCAGAGGGGGAGGATGGTATCTACTCCCACTTCCCTGATGAGAGTCAAAGGAGGTGGTTTCAGTAGAAGCATTGACAAATGCTTTAAATACTACCACATGTTTAAGGAACCTGGATTACAAAGAAAGTATCAATAAATCTCCTCTTTTGAAATGGTCTGAGCTATTTGCTGTTTGGCCCTGTGCATGACATAGAGGAGCAGCCATGTATTATGTTGCTGGGTAACTCTGGGTTGGGTAACACTGAAAAGGGACTCACTCAATGCTTCTAGTCTGGGTTCACTGGTTCAAATCCAGCCCTAGGCCAACAATTACTGTAATCACTGGGTTTGGAATTCAGAGCGCCTGACTTTCCGAAAACCCTTTGCTTCTCTATGACTCACTGAGTTGACAGCATAAACTTAAGCACACAGGTACAGGGGAAGCAGAGGAGGCTGTGGAACCCGGTTCACAGTCCACACATCTGCCTATCCTACCTTCCACAGGCCAAGGCTGCTCCTTCTCGATTGTCTTCAAAAAGCAATCTAGTGACTGAGGGGCGATGTTGTTTGCTCTCTGGGCTGGGAAATGAGTGTCTTGCACGCCTGACCATATCTGCCTCTATGTCTCCTACCCCAGCCTCCCTTCACAGCCGAGAAAACAAGTGAGTTTCCTGGTTCCACACCACAGCTACAATAGCTCCTCTTCCCTCCCTGGAAGTCAAACCACATCTGATTAGGACCAAAGTATATATAGAAGCCAGCAAGCTTAAGGCTGTAGGCCAAGCCAAAGTAGCAGCTTAGTAGCCCAGAATGCACAAAGGCTTCTGTGTGATTTTGTGGGTTTTCTGTCCACATGGATGCCTGCCACACCCAGGATGACACACACTCTGTGTGTGTGTGTGTGTGTGTGTGTGCGCATGCATGTGCATGTGTGACTCGATAGCTTCTCTGCTCTCTGTGTTGCACTGTTATTTTCATGCTCCAGGTTATATTTAACTCAAGTCATAATATTTGGGGGGTTGGAAGTCTGCTGTTTCACCAAGGAAGGCATTTGAATATTCTCAGTTCCAGAGAATTCCAAGGGCTCTGGGAAGAGAGTGAGGCACTTGCCCCAGATTTGTCTGACACATCACGGTCACGTGGACTCCATTAGTGGATGACTGAGGCGTTGAGCAGGCAGCCTAAAGGAATGTTGTCGAAGCGCTGTAGAGGAGCCCTGAGTGATGTCAGCAGGAGCCTGCTGCCTCTGGGCGTCCCAGGGCATTCACCCCCCACATCCCCAGAGGGAGGGGAGCTCTAATTGGCAATATTGCCCGCCTTGCTGCCTTCCTACCTCTTACACCTCATGCTGGTCTAAGGGGTACAGGGATAGAGAAGTAGAATCCCATGTGACACGAGAGGAGACAGACCTCAGCTTATCCCATCTCTGTCAAGGAGATGAAGCGTGCAAACAGAGCACTGTCCTGAAACTAGGTGTCACCATTTTTATCCCCAAAGCAGCCCTAGCAAGGTTAGCGTTAAGCAAAGCAGAGCTTGTAGAGAAAACAGAAATTAAGGCAATACAGTTTTCTTCCCTTCTCTGTAAATTTGCCTTGACGGCAGGTGGAGTCACCCATCTGCAGCTGTTTCGGGCACCCTGTGTACTTTTAAGTTCTGGACCTCTCCAGTGTCTGAAAACACTCTCCACACTAAGTTACGGAGTACATTCCCTGGAGACTCTGCCCTGTTTCATCCTGGCCACCTCCCCATGCAAGAGAGGGGAGTTTGAGAACATTCCAGAACACACTGAGGTGAGACTGAGAGTTGATAAAGATGAAGGACAGGCAGGATTGCAACATATCTTTGTTTGAGATAAGACTTCATTCTGTAGCCCAGGCTAACCTAGAATTAGTGATCTTTCTGCTTTAGGTTCCCAAGTGCTGGGATTACAGATGTGTGCCACTGCACCTGGCTCAATCATGGGACTTTTACTGTGGTGTCATCATGAAAGGCAGCTTGTGGTGTTCAAGGATAAAGGGAAAACCGTCGTACCCTAGGGCATTGAACAGTATGGGATCCCCTCACGAGCAATAGCAAAGGCTGAGATCTGCAGGCTGTCCTCAGAGAACTGGTCCTGCTGGTGCTGGGAAGTGTTTGCCAGTGGAGGGGCCCGGGAGCAGGAGAGGTGGGTTAGTCCCATTCCACACCCTTGGTGACCAGTGTCTCATCTCCAGCCGAGCTTAAGCACTAAAACCAGCATTTGCTTCGTATTCATGGAACTGACATATGGTATAATTTTTTTTTAAATCTTCCAAGTTCCCTAGGCAGCTTTGACGTGAATATTAATACTAACATAATTTCATGATGATTAGAGAACACAATTAGGGGCTATTAATAATGACACAAATAATGACATTTAAGGCCTCATTTTAATTTGAGTAATATTCTGTCTGGTGGTATTTAAACAGCTCTGTCTAGGACAATTAGTACAGGTCTGGGGTGCATTCACCACTCACAGAACCTACCAGTCCCACCTCACCAACCGCCATGTTGAGAGAAAGATTAGGAACAGTACCCCAGTTCTGAGATACCCCCAAGGACTATTTTCTGCCCCAGATGCAGCCTATCCCCCACAAACAGTTCCCCTGGATAGAGACTTATATACATACTCTAACAGTCCATATGGGAAAGACTGTTCAGATGGTTGGAGGCCACTAAGCAGTAAATTTTTCCATCCTTAAGTCCACGTCTTCCCAGGAGGGAGGTGTGAAGGTTTATATTGATTGTCTGTTTGATTGGACTGAGAAATGCCTAGGAGGTTAGAAAAGCACACTTCTGAGAGAGACTGTGAGGGAGTAGCCAGGGGAGACTGGCACGGCAAACAAGAACTGAGGGGAAACACTCGCTCAGAATGTGGGTAGCACCGTGTAATAAGCTAAAGGTCTAATGTAACCAAGGCAGAGGGGAAGCCCACGAGCAGAGGCTCACTCTCCACACCCTCGGCCTCCTGTCTACCACTGAGCATTCTCCTCTGCCACACTTAACTCTCACCCCGATGTTCCTCCTCAACATGTGTGGGACTGGAAACAATGGAGCCAAGTGACCCATGGCCCAAAAGCCATGAAACCATTAGAGAAATAAACAGTTCCTCCTTTAAGTGGTGTTCTTGGCTATTTGTCACCCAAGACAGTGAGAAAAAAAACAAATAATCATAGGAGGGAAAGTGAGGGTCCCATATCTCCAGTTCTCTGTGAAGCCCTACTGGACAGAATCTGACTCCCTAATGAGTCCCAGAAGCCTGTCCTCTCTGTCTGTCAGAGCACATCACACATTATCGTATTGTAATAACTGGTTAACTTGCCCACCTCCCCATCAGGTGAGTGACTCCTTGAGGGTTGGAGCCACGCCTTGTCTGCCTTTAAATCCTCGTGTTGCAGGTACACAACTGGCTCCCAGCAAGTGCTTGCTGAGTGATCTAATGGCAAAATGACTAGGGGTTTGTCCTTCATCCCTGAGCACTGCTAAGGTTTGTGTTCCATTATAATGTTAAGACTGCAGAGCTCTGAGAGGCCTCTTTTGGATACTTACAGCCAACAGCAAACATCTAAGAGATGACTGGGTTAGTTGAGGGGGTGCCCAGAAAGGGGGTATCTGTGAAATATGAAAATCTAGTAGCTAAACAGAAGTCTGTAGCCCTTAGGACTTAAAAGAACCAAGGCACCAGACATGGTTCTTTAATCCCAGCACTCAGGAGGCAGAGGCAGAGGCAGGTGGATCTCTGTGAGTTCAAGGCCAGCCTGGTCTACAAAGCAAGTTCCAGGCCAGCTGGGACTAAAAGGGAGATCCTGTCTCAAAATGACTGAAAAAAAAAAAAAAAGCTCCCTAAACCATGAATTAACCAATGTGGGGAAGGGTTGGGACACACTCTATTTCCATGAGATATTTTACAATTTTAGAACAGATCTGGCAAGAATTAGTAGATATGATTGTACTAGACTAAAACTAGCAAGGTTTTCTCAGATCACAATCTCTACAGGAGGATTATGAAGGGATCTAAGGGAGGAAAGGAGGAGGAAGAGAGGGAGGGGAGGAGGAGGAAGGAGGAGGAGGAAGGAGGAGGAGGTGAAGAGAGTGTGACCGTTTGTCATGTGCCAGGCACAGGGGTTACTGAACACCCACTATCTTCTTTGATCTTCACAATAATCCTGTGAGCTTTAAACTATTATTCTTCTCATTTCATTAATGGTGAAACTTAAGTACAAAGAAGTTAAAGTCATCTGCCTGGTGACACAGTGCTATGTGGTTGGGCCAGGTTTCAAACCATGTCTGTCTGGCTCCAAAGCCCCAGATTGTCACCACGCACTGCCCTGGGGGCAGGTGACTGAGGAGAATTAGGACGGTGTTGGATGCTTTTGCCACAAGAAGGGGCTGGCCACCCTCCAGCAGACATCACAGAGGAGGCAGCCTGTTGATATCCCTCCCCCTAAGGATCCTGCCATTGGGTCTGCAGGGGGGGGGAATGGAAATCCACTGGCCAAAGGCCAGCATGGGAAGCTCTAGAGCTGATGAGGGCTGGAGGCTGGCCCCCTGGAACGAGTGGCACTGGACATGCCCAAAGACAGGCTTGGCAGGCAGCCAATGGCAGCACAGGCTGACAGGCTTTGGCAGAGGCCAGTGAGGCTTCGGAGGCTGGGGCAAGTCCTTGGAGCAGCGGGGGAAGTTAAGTGGAACCCTTTCTGGGTAATTGACTCTGTCTGCCCATAGGACCCCTGCCAAGCCCAGGCAGGCCTCAGCCAGACATGCTACAACCTGTCTGGAGTCTGCTCTGCAGAGCCAGAACGCCTGGTTGACAGCAGGCTAGTAATTTCGTTCTAAGACTCTCCCCTCCAGTTGCAAGGCTCCTTTTGTCTGAATTCCTGACATGTAGCTCCCAGAACCATCTGAACCCTCACTAACAGTAGCACCAGCGGCAACAGCAATGGAGCCAACAAGCAGGGTGGTATTGAATGGGAGGAGAGAGGGCTGTGGGCCCAGAGTGAGCTTTCCCTACTCACCAGAGTCCACCTCAGTATAGCAAACTGGTCCTCATCACAGAACACCACGTCACATATACATTATCGCGCAAGGGCAGGGGAGGTCAAAGGACACTGGGTTCCACATCCAGAGACTCCTGGGAATAGGAAGCTCCTGACAGTCCAAAGCTCATCATGTTCTCTGATCCAGACATGGCCCTTACTTTCTACAACTTTCCACCATCCAAATCCCTCCTACAGTGTGGGGATTATGCCTACTCCTCCTCCTACCCTGTCTGCTCCTAGATAACAACAGGAAACATTACTGGCTTTGATGGGGACCAAGTTCCTAAGACTTTGAGCGTTTGGGAAGCATCTGTGGAAGGCATGCAGGGGGCTCAGGAAGGGCACATGAGGGTGAGGCTTCCTGGAACAGGAGGGGGCAAGAAGCTCAGAAACAAGTCTGGCACAGGGCTACACTCCCTGTCCTACCATCCTCTCTGGCCTCTGAAGTACTTGTCACACCACCAAACTTCAACAAAGCTGCAGTCTTTCCCAGGTCCGCCAGAGCTCTGTGATGTGTGCTGCTATCTGTCCTGCCCAGATGATTCTGGGGCAACAGGAGAATCCACCTCCACCACCAATCAGAAGTTGACACCACATCTCAGTGTCTCTCAGATGCCCATTTCCACCACCACCATTACAACATGCTCGCCCTTTGTATCTGTTTCCTCCAGGTTGGGCATGCCCTCTTGAAGCAGACCAGCCATGATCACCTACACAAGACCCTTATGTGGTGAAGCCTATTAACTTCTTCAATGTGATGAGTGTGCTGGCTCAGGGTTGTAAATAACAGCACTTGGAAGGAGGCTGAGGATTATCCTTGGTTTGAAGTCAGCCTGGGCTATAGGATGAGTTATAAGCTAGCCTGGGTTACATGGTCGTACCTTGTTACTGAAAAACAAAAAATTCCCTCAGTGGAGGGAATGAGGAGGCTTGCAACATCTTCCTGATGTGGTCCTGAGGGTCTCTCCCTCTCTAACATTCCAATCACCATAATAAAAGGTGGCACCATCAGTGCTGTAGCTGTCTGAAGTTGCTCAGGGTGCTCTTCAATAGTGAACCTTTTCGTGAGTGGTCCATGCTGTGCCAGAACTCTTCAGTGGTATAATTGCAAATAAATCACCCAGAGTGATTTCTAGTGACCTCTCTGTCTTGGGGAACATCCATTTCTTTAGGCCTTTTCCCAGGAAAAGTCACACAATAACACTTCTTGTCTAGACTATTTTTTTTTATTTTGTTTATTTTTGTACTGTCTGCTTGTAGGTTTGTGCACCCATGTTGTGCAACACTGAGGAGTTCAGAAGAGAGTGTCGGATTTCCCTGGAACTGGAGTTAGAGACGGTTCTCAGCTGCCATGTGGGTGCTGGGGATCGAACCCGGGTCCTCTGCAAGAGCAGTTGGCACTCTTAACCACTAGGCCATCTCTCCAGCCCATGTCTAGACTATTATAATAGACTCCTGACTAATTTCTATCTCTCCTGTCTATATACACCATTATTAGAATTAAGTTCCCAACAGAGAATAACTATACCCAATATCCATAAGGAGCTTACTACGTGCTAGGCCTCACGTGTATTATTTGATCCCTACAATTCCATACGGTGAACACATTTATCATACCCATTTGACAGAGGAGGAAACTAAGGCACAGAAAGAGCAGGTCACCACCCAAGGTCACTCCTGTCTTAGTGTCTTTTCCTGGTGCTACAATAAGCCATCCTGGCAAGAGCAACTCAAGGGAGAAAAGCTCTGCTCTGGCTCGCAGTTAAAGCAGACAGTCCACCATGCCAAGGAAGCAGAGGGGAAAGAGCTTGAACGAGCAGCAAGTGACGAGGGATGAGTCCGGCTGCTCCAGCTCCATTCGTTCTCCTCTCACACACAGGCTCTCAGACCACACAGCCGCCAGCTCTTCCCACTGCAATTAACACTGACACAATCAAGATAATCCCCAACAGGCATGCCCAAAGGCCTGTTCTCCCAGGTGAATCAGTCAAGTTGACAATTTCCACCAACATCCATGTAGCTAGGAGACGATAGAGCCAAGATCCCAAATTTCAACCCTCGCAACTCAAGAATCAGAATGATTATATTGTACTTGCTCTGTCTTTGAAAGTCTGAGGGTCCTTTGAATTTTGTCCCACCATAAGGCCAAACTCCTTAGCATACTATGCCTTCGAATGTCTGTCCTAAATCCCTCCTGCTCTCCGGCATCCTCTCCTTTGCCCTTACCACCTAGCCCAAGAGGTCATCTTTTCCCCGCCTAGTGCCACCAGCATTAGTACTTTTGTTCTCTGTGTTCCTTCTACCAATGGCATCCCCCTGCCACTCATTGCTACCTGCTCCAACTTCCCCTTTTTCATCTCCCACTCTAGCCAAAAGTGAGCCTCTGTCCTATTGAATTCCCCCGGGGAAGCTATGTGTGCTGGTAGCAAGACCATGAGCCTGGGAAATATAAGGTTCTATGTTCATGCTTCCATTATTGGCTGTGTCACCTTGAGAAAGCAAATGTGTCCCTCTGAGCATCAGTGTCACCACTTGCAAATGACAGTACGTACTTACAAGAGTTGTCAGAATTCGGAGGTCATTGGGGAAGTATCTGGCTCCTAACGCACTGAGTTGAGTTCAATGTCCTTACTCCCAGTTCTCTGTTAGGCAGCGCTGATCACGGTCTCCCTGGAAGTTTAGCTCTTGGGACCCTCCAGGAAACTGTAAGTTACTTAGGGGCAGGTGTTACGTACTGTCAGTTTCTATGTTCCCTAAACACTTCACCATGTGCCAAACATCATTGATGATCAATAATGCATTTCGTGTGACTCCTTCATTTAAGAACTTGATGAGCATCAAGATGTCATAGAGGGCTATGACCTCTACCAAAGAAGGTAAATCCAGGTGAGTCCTGTGTGTCCTTCATCCCCAGTGTCTAAAACTTGACCCACCAACTCCCCAGAAAGCAGTTGTGCAAAACACAGATCTCGGGCTGCCTTGCCACCCTTTGTTTCCGACAACATCAGCTTAAGGTCACACGGACTCTTGAAATCCACTCCTGGCCCCTTATATTTTCTTCCTCCCAATTATTTTTTTCCAGGGGTCTGGCATTTCTAGTCCACACCAGGAAACTGAAGTTCTCTGGCAGCCCCAAACCACGGCTGCCACTGGTAGAGAAGTCAAACCGGCAAATAGAAATGTCACTCAATCATTTCCTGGTGCTTTCCTCTCGTTGCCCTTCCCCACCGCATATAATGAGAAATTCTTTTTGCCCAAATATTGTTTGAATTTCAAATACACAATTTCCCTGGGGGTGACCAGATGAAAAGAGAAATCTGGTTTGCAACATAAGACCTCTATGCGGAAGTTGCATTGAGCGAACACCGAAACTAAATTTTTATTGAGCTCCTTGAAATGACGGGCACATCAAGGAAGCCCAGCTCCTTCCCCACTGTGGTATGCTTAAATTATTTTAAGTGAACACCAAGGAAGCACCCCTCAAGGGGTGAGAAAAGAAGGAAAGGATTTTAAACACAGTGGGCAAAATGATAAATCTCCTCCTGGCATCAAACCTCTTCCTAGCATCTGCCCCACGCAGCCTTCCTATGCGGGCTCTGTCTGCACACAGCTGGGGTTCTTAACTAGGAGGGGGGTTCCTAAGAGTACCCCCAGGCCAATAATTTTCCACTCTGGCTGCATTCAAACCACAGAGGGTACTTTAGGAAAAAGACACAGACAACCCTCAGCCTTTGCCCAGGAGAAAGTAGTCAGTGTGTGGAAGGCTCAGACTTCAGAATTTTATTAAAAACCTTCAGATAATTCAAACATACATCCACTATAGAATGGATACATAAATTTGGAGTATGTGACTTCTCCCCTCTGAACTGGAAGGTAATTGTATGCCCCACAATGAGTGTGTTTTGTTGAGACATTGGAGTCGTAACTTCCAGTTTATGACTGAGTTTCTTTCTTTTTGGATTCTTGGGAGGGGTTTTTTATTGTGCCTGGGTGTGTTTTGCCTGCATATATATGTAAGTGCACTCATGTCATACACCACCTGTGGAGGCCAAAAGAAAGCATCTGATCTCCTGGAACTAGAGTTATGGACAGCTGCTAGCCACTAGGTAAGTGCTGGGAATCGAACTCAGGTCATTTGTAAGAGCAGCCAGTGCTCTTAACCACTGAGGCATCTCCAGCCCTCTTTCTTCTTGATGAGGTCTCATGTTACTCAGTCTGGCTTCAGACTCACTGTGTAGTCAGGGATGACCTTGAAGTTCTGATTCCCCTGCCTCCATATGCCAGATGCTAAGATTACAGAGAGCATCCCTTCCCCTACTTCATGGGGTGCTGGGGATCAAACCCAGGGCTTTCTGTATGCTAGGCAAGCACTCTACCAACTGAGCTACATCATCAGCTCCAGGTAATTCTTTTAAATTCCTGCAACCTAAAATGAGTTTTAATAGCAGGTATATGGCTTAGTGTTCCAGGTTCCCTCTGGCTGGAAAATTATGTTTCTAAGATTGGGGTATAAAGGGTTAGTTTTCATAGGCAAATAAAAGGCAGGTGCCTGGGTCCCAGAGGACCACCCCTTGCTGATCTAGACACCAAAGAGACGGTCAACACAGAAACAAATGGGAGGGCTAGGGATTCTGAGACGAAATAAAAGCCCCCCACCCCCGAAAAATAGAGGAATACTTACTAGGGAAAAACTGGGCCTTGGTGCATTTGTTCCTTTAGCAGCCCTGCCTGTGACTTAGCTGACAGCTGTGTCCAGCTTGGCCCCTGAGTCCTGACACGAGGAGACAAGTCCACGGAGAGCAGTGTTCGCCCACAGTAGCTTATTCTGGGAGTTCCATCTTCACTGGCTGATCAATACATCTGAAAACTAGCTTTTGGGGTGTGCTGGGAAGGGGAGCCCTAGAGAGAGGCAATGAGGGGAAAGCTGAACAAATGAAGGGTCCAAGCCTCTGAAGAGTGTTCTCAAGACTAGAGAGATCCCTGAGAGCTACAGCACTATCAGAGCTTGAATCAGTAAATCCAGAGGGGTGTGGGAAGGTTATCCCTGTGCACATATCTAAACTGGGCTGAAAGGAAAAGGAGGTAGGGTAGGGAGACAGAACAATCCACACGCCAGCCCATCCAGGCACTGTAGGCCATTGTGTTAAGACTGTCACCTGCCCACTAGTTGACATACCTCTGCCTGACCCTCAGAGCCTGGTTGGAGTTTGGGTTCAACAGCAAACAGTCAGCAGCACTGTCCTCAAATGACAAGAGGGCTAGCCTTAGGCTTTCCAGCCCCGAGTCAGCCGCCTAAGTGCTCAGTCCTGCTTATGAAAGGGTCCCCTCTTCCTCTCTTTTCAGACCTGCACTCTAATTTATCCTTCCCTTTGATAACCAACTCCAAACACATTCCGTGGAGGCTGGGCCATCAGTGCACAAAGGCCTGTGCTCTCGCAACTGAATGTAGCACTTCGCTCTTGGGGGGATTTCTATAGAAGGCAGAATCCACCAAACAAGCTATTACACTTAAATCAGACAATGCCCGAGGTGGCAGCGAAGAGACCAGTGTTAATGACTCAGCTAGCAGTGGGCTTCTCTGTTTGGAAGCTTCACCTCAGCATGAGCAAGCAACCTGCTGCCCTTCCCAGGCTCTGCCGGATCCCTCTCCTCCTGCTCCCAGACTAGAAAGGTGACCCTCTGCATCTGTTGGTTCTCTGAATCCTGAGCATAGATCCTCCCTCATCTCCCAGGCCCATTTCCACTGACTCCTCATTCCCTTCTCTGCCTGGGAAAAAGAACAGAGGCGTTAAGTCCTGTCTGCTCACAGTTCCCTTCTTCATTTGAAAGACAAGGAAACCATGGTAACTGTTGAAAGTCACAGAGTCAGTGGTGACAGAGCCAGGACTAGAACCTTGTTCTCTCTATCATTCCTGGATTCATATACGAACTAATAGAAAGATGATTTGCATGAAGCACTTGGATGCTCCCTTACACGCAACGCCCCCTCCCCGTCAACACCTGGTGTTATTTGTTATAATAGTTGTGGCAATATTTTCAGCCAGTTCATTCATGTATTTGTGGACTGCCGATCATGAACTGGCAGGCTGCAGGTGCTTGGTTTAAAGTCTGTGAACATGAACACGGCCGAGTCCTGTCCTCTGAAGCCTACACGCCAGCGGGAGATGCCGGTAGAAACTTCAGGACAACGGTTAAGCAACAGCAGAGGGGACGAGTGATCTGGGGTCTGAAGGCTGAGCCAAAGCTAACCAAGCTGAAGGGAAGTGGGAATGAGGGGACAGGAAGGGCAAGGAGGGTGGTCAGACGTACAAGTGTGAATGGAAGCAAGATTCATGCAGGGAAGGGAAATCCAGTGTTAGCATGCCAGGTAAGATGGGGCGAAGGTGGGGTGGCACTAGGAAGGTCCTGAGATGGAGGGCAGAGTAACCAGCCCCAAAGGAAGGTCCTGAGACAGAGGGCAGAGTAACCAGCCCCAAAGGAAGGTCCTGAGACGGAGGGCAGAGTAATCAGCCCCAAGTCATCTTATAAATGACAGAGGACCTGGGAAAGGGAGGCTGGGCTTCATCCTGAAGGTAAGGGGATGACCCACGGACCTACTGGAAATCATGGGACCCACGGTGAGAGTGGAGTTGGAGCCGTCCACAGTAGGAGCAGAGATCCACAGACCTACTGAAATCATGGGACCCACGATGAGAGTGCGGTTGGAGCCGTCCACAGCGGGAGCAGAGGCCAGAGTTAGGTACCGGCTCTAGAACCTGTTCCATCACATTCTTGGGTTTTCCTCCTGAGTCACCAAATAAGACCCATATTAGTAAAAGTCATGAAGGGGAAAATAAGATGACAGAAGAGAGCTCTGTTCACCAGAGCAGAGGAACTGAATAATGGCCTTCCCTGGCCACTTGACTCATTACCCAAAAAGCCTACAGCACCATGTAGAGAGATGAAGATCGTATCTGCCGACCAGATATGTGACCTTGGGCAACCTCCATTTCCCATCTGTGCAGCAAGGATATTTACTAAGAAATGGGCAAGATGCCTTGCAGTGCTCCTTCCTGTACTTGAAACATACAATCCCCACAATGTTTTGTTTTGTCCTTTAATGTTTATTAAACCAGAATAAATTGTTCTCATCTTACGACTGAGCAAACACAGTTCACCAAAACTAGGTACCCTGAGCAATGGTTAGAGATAGCTTCTCTTCCGGGTTCTTGTCAGTCAGTCCAGGAAAAATTGGTTGGGAACTACATTCTGGGTTGCTTTGGACCTCACCTAGTATTACCCTGTTCCTCAGGAAAGTCTCTCCTCTGGGGCAGTCTGCCCTCTAGCTTGCAGAAGCAGAGCTGAGAATCACAGACTCTTTGTCCAACAGCTCCTGAGGCTGCTAAGGTCCAGGCTAAAGTTCCAAGGGTTTAGGGCAGGTAAACAAAAACAGAATAAAAAAAAAAATCCAGGGTAGGAGAAGAGCAAACCTTACCTCCGAGCTGGTTTTGGCTGGAAAATGCTCCCTCATCCATGGCTTTAGAAAGCAAGCCACATAGTGTCCAGAGGCGCACAGCTGCATGGAACAATTCAAAAATTGCCTTGTTGGACTACAACGTGCCAATTTTTCAAATCTAGAGCCATTTTCACTATTACAGTGTGTGCAGCCTCAGCCTGGAGAGTTTTCTTCTGGGAGGGAAAATTGATTCTGGGGTTACCATTAACCCCCATTATCACAGTACGCCCCATTCTGAAACTATTCTTGGGAACCAAAGGGCTTAGGGGAATCTATACAGACCCATGGTGAGGTTGGTGCCCAACATCACAGGTGCTAAGGGCCAAAGTACATTAGCCCCATGTCTCAGAAGGGTGTCAGAGTAAAATGGAAGGGAGAGAGAGAGAGAGAGAGAGAGAGAGAGAGAGAGAGACTGCTGCATTAAACCGGATCTGGGCATGTGTTTTCCCCAGGGAATTCCTAGGCTCTTCACATTGGTCTCTTGGATAGAATGAGCTGAAGAGCAAGAATCAAAGCTACCCCCTTTGACTCTGTCTCTCCTTCATTTTGACCTGTAGTTCTCACACAGCTCTGTCCAACAGGAGCTACAACCTGACAAGCAAACACTCTCCGGAAGCTGGCCTGAGAGGGTCAGCCCACCCCATCTCTACTTCTGTATCCAGATGCCTAGGTCTTTCTCATCAAGAACCTACAGCAGTTGGTTTTTGTTTATCCAGGGAACTCTGTATGGAAAGTCACTTCATCTCATTATGAACCCAGTCAAGAGCCAGAATCACAGCCTGTGCTGGAACCTCCCTACACCCAAGCCCACTAGCCCAGCCAGAGGCCCATAGTGGCACTGGCTTCTGAAAGACAAAGGAAGAACGGTAACTGTGTGGTCAGAGGGGGCAGCAGTGGCCAAGGAGAACCACCTGTCTGCTGGTCTCATGAGCAGGGTTGTTCCATTTTCTTTTTTTTATTGGTATTTTTTTATTTTTGTTATTTATTTCTTTATGTTATGAGTGTACTGTCTGCATGTAGGTTGCTGCACCTGTGTAGTGCAATGCCGCGGAGGTCAGAAGAGGGTGTTGGATTTCCCTGGAACTGGAGTTAAAGACAGTTCTTAGCCGCCATGTGGGTGCTGGGAATCGAACCAAGGTCCTCTGCAAGAGCAGTTGGCGCTCTTAACCGCTGAGCCATCTCTCCAGCCCCTCCATTTTCTTATGACATAGCAAGAGGCTCTGGTCCGGAATCCAGAAAGCCCAAGTCTGCCTTCTGACTCTGTTGCTTGAACCTTGGACTTATGACTGCCTGTGAGCTTCTGTTTCTTCTCTTATTGCCTGCAAACCAAAACAAACACCTCACACAGTTGTTTGTCAGCATTAAAAGAAGTAATATCCTGGTAAGTGGCAGATGGTGCTCAATACATTATACACACACCCATATACAATACTGTCCCTGTTGACGAAATGGTACACCCCACTGCCCCTTCATATATGAAGATATTTAATCACTTAGCTAAATAATGGAAGGAGTTTGGTAGCAAGAGTGTATATGAAAGTTACACATATACACAAACACAATCCAGCATCAATTCTAAAATGTCTGTTCTTCGGGGCTGGAGGGATGGCCTAGCGGTTAAAAGCGCCAACTGCTCTTGCAGAGGACCTGGGTTCGATCCCCAGCACCCACATGGCGGCTGAGAACCGTCTGTAACTCCAATTCCAGGAGAACTCCAGTTCCAGGGGAATCCGAGACCCTCTTCTGACCTCCGTGGCATTGCACGACATGGGTGCGCAAACCTGCACGCAGACAATACATTCATACACATAAAAAGATAAATAAATAAAATTTTTAAAAAAATGTCTGTTCTTCACAGAATGACCTAGCAGCATTCTGTTTGGCATAAGCATTTGTTTTAGACTTTGGATACTCTACCTACATGGTCTGCCAGCACTGAGCATGTTTTGTTTTGAGACAGGGTTTCTCGTAGACTTGGCTGACCTTGAACTCCTTACCCTCTTGCCTCCACCTCCTGAGTGCTGGAATTACAGGTTTGTGATATCAGCTCTGCACTTTAATAAAAGTTCCTCTTCCCCCACCTCCTCCTCCTCCTTTTCCAGTACCACCAACACACCCCCATCCTCCTCTGCAAATAAGTCATCCCCTTACATCTTTGCCTGGCCCTGGACTTCAGAGTGCCTTCCGGAAGGTCTGAGGAGGAAGGCCCCAGGGAGCTATAGCGATGGAGAAGGGAAATCATGCTCAGAGGAGAGTGCCTGCCTTGGGCTGGATCTGAGTGAGCCAGACCTTTCCAAGTCCGGTACTCTAGGGGTTGCTCTGGGAGTGGAAGCAAAAGACACAAACACCGTCCAGGTTGCAGAGGACAGATGCACTGAGAAGGGGCCTGAGAGATGAGGTTCACCCGGAGGAGCCCCAAGACGGCCCCCTAGGAGCCACACAGTGGGTGCTTCCCTGTGGGACCCACCGGGAAGTCTATCTTTCTTAGTTACTGGGTGTTTAGTGTTGGAAGGGAGGGGAGGAGAGCGTAGGGCTAAGTGCTGACGGGACATCCCTGTCAACACAATGTTCTGCCTGGCCGGGCCTTCATATATAAAGATATTTAATGAATTAGTTAATTAACGAGAGGAGTTTGATTGATAGATCATATGGCGCTCGCAGCAGGGTGAGTCTGACCCTGCTATCGCCGCCTTGGCTGCAATCCGTCCCCCTCATTGGTCGGGAGAGTGCAGTGGCTCTAGCAATTTGCATGCATTTAATGTAGCTCTTTAATAGGATGTAATGTTAGCGAAAGCCAAAAGCGCAGCAGCTGTAACTTAAAAGACAGCCCCATTACTGCAAGCCTTATAATTAGGGTAAGAGGGAGACTCGGGCTGCCATATGTTAAACTCTTTTGAGGTTAATAGCTCTGTAAGATTTTTGCAATTTAAAAAAATTACACTTGAAGGATGATGACAAGGCTCATCAATGAGTCGACGCTGTACCGGAGGGAAGGGACAGGAGGATCCCATGGCTCCCAAAGCCCCCTTCCCCAGGGCAGGGCAAAGTGGCCCCTTCTCCTGCCACAAGTCGCCCAGGCTCCCCTCCTTCTGTCCTCTTGCACCAGCCTTCTCCACCCCAGCTCCATTAGCGCAAAGCTGCTCTCTGGCTTCTCAGAGTTGGATCTCTCTCCATCTGGCTCCCAGAGGCACCCGGGCTTCAGTGGGTCCATGGCATTCTGCAGAGGGAGGGTGGGCCCAAGGCGCGTGCGCGACACCTAGCCTAGAGCAAAGCTCTGCACTCGCTTACCTTGCAAAGTCCCAGGCAACTCCAGTGCAAGTATGGGTCCCCGCAGGTTACCTGCCACTGTTTGCACAGCCAGGGCGAATCAGGGAACAAGATGCAGGCACTACCCTCCGGGGCAGAGGAGGGCTAGATCACCAAGAATGTGCTTGATAATTACCTGGCACAAGTCCTTGAAGGTGTTTGTCTCCTCGGTGGCACAGCCCACGCGGTGAGAGGTGCCAGTGGGCTGTGCAGCCAGATCGTGGCCCAGGAGAACTGACTCCTGCACATAGGTCCTGGCATAGGTTGTGGCAGGTGACAGGCAAGCCTCTTCCTACTCACCCTCTGAAGGAGCCTAGCTGTACCCTCCTAGTGTTTGACATCTCCCAGAAGTCTCGTCCCTCCCCAGAGGCCCAGGAGAAATGGAGGTAGGGCTGCCTGAGGGGGCTGATGTCTGGAGCTTGCAGCAGCTTCCCACCCTCAGGCTCCCCCCCTGTAGCCAGTGCTCAGAGCGGGAGCCCAGCTCAGCTGTCCGTGAGAAAATCCTCTCCCCCGGGAGTTCTGTCTCCCGAATCCTTCCCCTCCCCCATCACCTCCCCCCAGAGCGTGTGGGTGTCCAACCAAATTTCTGATGACAGGCTCTCCAGACAAAATAACAACAGGGGAAAAAAAAGAAATTCCTCTTATTTTTTTTTAAAGGGGGGCTCTTGTTAGAAAATTACAGGAGGGATAAAATTACGGCTAATTGCACAATTATCTGATTATCTATGCTACCAAAAATACACGAGATCCTTTCCTACTCCCAGACACTTAAAGAAGTCTCAAAAAAAAAAAAAAAAGTTTCAGGGACAGCTAACTAGCTCTTGTCAAAACCAGGAGGGACCCAAGATGAGGAAACAGAGCTGGGGGGAGGGGAGAAGCAACGAGAATGACCAGGGACCCAAAGCACGCCCCAAAGAAGAAGAGCTAGACAAGGATAGGGACAAGAGGTAGAAGGAAATGAGAATTCGTGGAGATTCTGTAAACCAGAGCTGAAAGGAGAGCAGTGATCTCTTAATTCAAACATTCCTTGTGAGACCTACAGAGGTTAGGCCCCTTGGGGAGTGGGGGGAGAAGAGTAGCTTGAACCAGAAGGCACATCAGGGGCCTGCCTAAACCTGGCCTTTCTAAACTCTCATCCTGTTTGGGGGTCAGAAATTCTGCTGCCAAGCTTAAAAAATGTTCAAAAACAGGCGGGCAGGAAGGATGACTCAGTGACACTCAGAAGCACTAACTGCTCTTGCAGATGACCCTGGTTCAGTTCCCAGCACCCACATGGGGGTTAACAACCACCCTTAGCTCTAGTTCCAAGGGATCCAATACCTTCTTCTGACCTCCATGGGTAGTGCAGGACATAGGTACACTTCCATACTTGCAAGACACAGGTACACTTACATGCATGCAGGCAATACACTCATACACAAAAAAAAATAAAAAATTTTAAATACAGTATTTTTAAAACATAAAAAAGTCTTAGCAAAACATGGTGGTGCATGCCTTTAATCCCAGCACTCAGCAGAAGCAGGTGGATCTCTGTGAGATTGAGGGTAGTCTGGTCTACATAGTGAGTTCTAGGCTAGCAGGGCCTACATAGTGAGACCCTTATCTCTCAGAAAAACAAAACCAACAAATATTTAAAAGAGTTGTTTGCATTGAACATCTTGATTTGAAATATTGCTTCTCCAGAGCTGCTACAAGTGACCCAACAGCACAGCTAGCTTTGGTTAGTGCCTAGGATGTAAAGCACATTCCCACCTGTTTGTTTGTTTGTTTGTTTTGAGACAGGGTCTCCTTGTAGCCCCAGCTGTCCTGGAACTCACTCTGTAGACCAGGCTGGCCTTGAACTCACAAAGATCTTGCCTCTGCCTCCCAAGTGCTAGGATTAAAGGCCTGCGCCACCACACCTGGCTGTTTTTTGTTTTTGTTTTTCTCGCCATTCTTCTTTTTCTTTTTTTTTTTTCTTTTTTTTTTCTGTTCTTTTCAAGACAGGGTCTCCCTGTAGCCCCAGCTGTCCTGGAACTCATTCTGTAGACCAGGCTGGCCTTGAACTCACAAAGATCCGCCTGCCTCTGCCTCCCAAGTGCTAGGATTAAAGGCGTGTGCCACCACAACCGGCTCTCACCATTCTTCTATCATTCTGTTCTATCCCCATCTTCACATGATTTCAACCAAGATTTAAAATGTAAAGAATTCACATTCTCTATATTTCTCCCTGGAACACCCATGGTTCAAGACTACCCTACTGATGCTGCATCCAGTAGCTTTTCTTAGGAGGAGGGGCGGGCTTTGGGGGATTTCTCTACAAGGGGCTGGAGACATAGAAATGAGTTGGTGAAACGGGGTTTCCTGCTTTGCTTTTACCCTTGATGTTTTTGTAGGTCAATGGCACAGCGCAGGCTTTCTTTCCGCTTGGATGTAGCCCAGTCATCTGCAGCTATTTTCCCACGGGAAGGCACTTCACTTGGTGCCCCAGTCTGAAATGTCACTTTGGGGTCAGGAAGGACACCTCGATTCCTTAATGGAAAAGCCACCAGAAGGCCCTTGGTGCAGAAACCACAGGACTTCCTGATCCGCCTCCTCCCACTTCAACCAAGCAGGATTGGGAAATACTATGGGTCCTGTTACCCTTCTTCAGGCTCCCAGAGCTCAGGGAGGCAGAGATTCAGAGGTTCCATCCCCTTGAACTCTAGGAGTGCCCCGCAGGACCGAGGACCTCAGCTTCTCAGTCTCTTTGGCAGTCCAAGCCACTGCTCCATAATCACATGTCCCTATTGTGAGCCCACCCGCAGAGCAACGATGGCTGCTTCAGAATTACCATCCACACAGATCAATAAATGGGCGATTACCAGCCTTGTGCCACCAGCAGAGCTCAGTCCTGAGGCGCGTGGAGATGCATGCAGGGACATAGGCTCCCTTCATTAGGACTCCTGAGCACCAGGTGAGAACAGCCCAGAGTCAGAGACTCCCAAGGACTGTGAACCCATAGCTGTGAACCAAGGATGTAAGAGGAAGACAGAGGGGAATTGCCAGAAAGCAGTGCTCACAGGAAGAGAGGCTGAGCTGGGTCTCTCCACTAATCTAAGCAGCTTTGGTTGGGCCCCCTTCCTCCTACACATAGCCCACCAGAGACAAGTTAACTAAAAGTAAACAAACTGATTT
This sequence comes from Rhizomys pruinosus, assembly GCA_009823505.1. NCBI lineage: Eukaryota > Metazoa > Chordata > Mammalia > Rodentia > Spalacidae > Rhizomys > Rhizomys pruinosus. The sequence continues at coordinate 767,226 of VZQC01006931.1, forward strand.
TCCCATCAGCTACTCCTTCTTGAGAAGTCCCTTGAGCACAAGAGGTCAAAGCTTGGTCAAGCAGGATGTGGAGACCCAGAGCAAGCAAAGGGGGACAGTTTAGGGCTATGACTTGACAAAAAGCTCCCTTAACAAGGTCCCAGATTGGAAGGAACTTCCCTAAGACTCAAGTCCTCCAGTTACTCAGCAAGCACTACCATGCTGGATACACAAAGACAAATCAGATTTGTCCTTTGAAGAGCTTCCTGTTGGAAAGTCTTGTTCTGCCCAATAGATTCACAGAATCTTCAAGTTCAGCATCCTTGGATTACAGAATGCGGGAGACTGAGGGTCACAGAGTGATGAGACTTGAATGAGAGTAGATAACATGATCGCGCCTAAAGGATCAAGTAGTTGTAGAGCCAGGTGCCTTGACCCAGTCCTACTACAGCACAAATCCAGTGCCTGCCACTCTCCGTAGCCTGGCCTGGCAGAGCACTGATGGTTCTGGCATTTGGCAGAACCTGGCCACCTTCGGCATCTGCTTCTTTCTTGTATTTTTTTTTTTTTCGTCGTCTTTTTGAGACAGGGTCTCCTTCCCCATGGCCCTAGCTGACCTGGAACTCACTCTGTAGACCAGGCTGGCCTTGAACTCATAGAGATCTGCCTGCCTCTGCCTCCCAAGTGCTGGGATTAAAGGCATGCGGCATGGGCCACCATGCTGGGCTCTTGTATTTTATTTTATTTTATTTTAAAGTATATGAGTGTACTGTCTGCATGTAGGTTTGTACACCCATGTCGTGCAATGCCGCGGAGGTCAGAAGAGGGTGTCGGATTCCCCTGGAACTGGAGTTAAAGATGGTTCTCAGCCACCATGTGGGTGCTGGGGATCAAACCCGGGTCCTCTGCAAGAACAGTAGGCCATCTCTCCAGGCCCCTATCCAGATTCTTTTACATTGTTTTTATTCTTGTTTATCATCTTAACTTTTTTTGTTCTCTTCCTGTCTCCATTCCTATTAGGAGACATGTGCCTACTGCCTAGTTTGAGAGCCAAATTCTTCTTTTTTATTTTTTTTATTTATTATATTTTAAGGGATTCACAATATAAGAGCACAGTTGTTTTCAAATCACATTGACATTATTCAGTTTGCCATACAATTAAGTAATTGGTGCTAGCATCCACAGATGAGGGATACCATTCATCATTTGTTTTTCTGGGACTGTGTTACTTCACTCAGCATGATATCTTCTAGCTCCAGCCATTTACCTGCAAAACTCATGATGTCATCTTTCTTTACCACTGCATAGAACTCCATTGTGTAGATGTACCACATTTTCTCTATCCACTCGTCAGTTGAGGGGCACTTGGGTTAGTTCCAGCTCCTTGCTATTGTGAAGAGAGCTGCAATAAACATAGCTGTNCCAACTCCAAACACATTCCGTGGAGGCTGGGCCATCAGTGCACAAAGGCCTGTGCTCTCGCAACTGAATGTAGCACTTCGCTCTTGGGGGGATTTCTATAGAAGGCAGAATCCACCAAACAAGCTATTACACTTAAATCAGACAATGCCCGAGGTGGCAGCGAAGAGACCAGTGTTAATGACTCAGCTAGCAGTGGGCTTCTCTGTTTGGAAGCTTCACCTCAGCATGAGCAAGCAACCTGCTGCCCTTCCCAGGCTCAGCCGGATCCCTCTCCTCCTGCTCCCAGACTAGAAAGGTGACCCTCTGCATCTGTTGGTTCTCTGAATCCTGAGCATAGATCCTCCCTCATCTCCCAGGCCCATTTCCACTGACTCCTCATTCCCTTCTCTGCCTGGGAAAAAGAACAGAGGCGTTAAGTCCTGTCTGCTCACAGTTCCCTTCTTCATTGGAAAGACAAGGAAACCATGGTAACTGTTGAAAGTCACAGAGTCAGTGGTGACAGAGCCAGGACTAGAACCTTGTTCTCTCTATCATTCCTGGATTCATATACGAACTAATAGAAAGATGATTTGCATGAAGCACTTGGATGCTCCCTTACACGCAACGCCCCCTCCCCGTCAACACCTGGTGTTATTTGTTATAATAGTTGTGGCAATATTTTCAGCCAGTTCATTCATGTATTTGTGGACTGCCGATCATGAACTGGCAGGCTGCAGGTGCTTGGTTTAAAGTCTGTGAACATGAACACGGCCGAGTCCTGTCCTCTGAAGCCTACACGCCAGCGGGAGATGCCGGTAGAAACTTCAGGACAACGGTTAAGCAACAGCAGAGGGGACGAGTGATCTGGGGTCTGAAGGCTGAGCCAAAGCTAACCAAGCTGAAGGGAAGTGGGAATGAGGGGACAGGAAGGGCAAGGAGGGTGGTCAGACGTACAAGTGTGAATGGAAGCAAGATTCATGCAGGGAAGGGAAATCCAGTGTTAGCATGCCAGGTAAGATGGGGCGAAGGTGGGGTGGCACTAGGAAGGTCCTGAGATGGAGGGCAGAGTAACCAGCCCCAAAGGAAGGTCCTGAGACAGAGGGCAGAGTAACCAGCCCCAAAGGAAGGTCCTGAGACAGAGGGCAGAGTAACCAGCCCCAAAGGAAGGTCCTGAGACGGAGGGCAGAGTAACCAGCCCCAAGTCATCTTATAAATGACAGAGGACCTGGGAAAGGGAGGCTGGGCTTCATCCTGAAGGTAAGGGGATGACCCACGGACCTACTGGAAATCATGGGACCCACGGTGAGAGTGGAGTTGGAGCCGTCCACAGTGGGAGCAGAGATCCACAGACCTACTGAAATCATGGGACCCACGATGAGAGTGCGGTTGGAGCCATCCACAGTGGGAGCAGAGGCCAGAGTTAGGTACCGGCTCTAGAACCTGTTCCATCACATTCTTGGGTTTTCCTCCTGAGTCACCAAATAAGACCCATATTAGGAAAAGTCATGAAGGGGAAAATAAGATGACAGAAGAGAGCTCTGTTCACCAGAGCAGAGGAACTGAATAATGGCCTTCCCTGGCCACTTGACTCATTACCCAAAAAGCCTACAGCACCATGTAGAGAGATGAAGATCGTATCTGCCGACCAGATATGTGACCTTGGGCAACCTCCATTTCCCATCTGTGCAGCAAGGATATTTACTAAGAAATGGGCAAGATGCCTTGCAGTGCTCCTTCCTGTACTTGAAACATACAATCCCCACAATGTTTTGTTTTGTCCTTTAATGTTTATTAAACCAGAATAAATTGTTCTCATCTTACGACTGAGCAAACACAGTTCACCAAAACTAGGTACCCTGAGCAATGGTTAGAGATAGCTTCTCTTCCGGGTTCTTGTCAGTCAGTCCAGGAAAAATTGGTTGGGAACTACATTCTGGGTTGCTTTGGACCTCACCTAGTAGTACCCTGTTCCTCAGGAAAGTCTCTCCTCTGGGGCAGTCTGCCCTCAAGCTTGCAGAAGCAGAGCTGAGAATCACAGACTCTTTGTCCAACAGCTCCTGAGGCTGCTAAGGTCCAGGCTAAAGTTCCAAGGGTTTAGGGCAGGTAAACAAAAACAGAATAAAAAAAAAAAAAAAATCCCGGTAGGAGAAGAGCAAACCTTACCTCCGAGCTGGTTTTGGCTGGAAAATGCTCCCTCATCCATGGCTTTAGAAAGCAAGCCACATAGTGTCCAGAGGCGCACAGCTGCATGGAACAATTCAAAAATTGCCTTGTTGGACTACAACGTGCCAATTTTTCAAATCTAGAGCCATTTTCACTATTACAGTGTGTGCAGCCTCAGCCTGGAGAGTTTTCTTCTGGGAGGGAAAATTGATTCTGGGGTTACCATTAACCCCCATTATCACAGTACGCCCCATTCTGAAACTATTCTTGGGAACCAAAGGGCTTAGGGGAATCTATACAGACCCATGGTGAGGTTGGTGCCCAACATCACAGGTGCTAAGGGCCAAAGTACATTAGCCCCATGTCTCAGAAGGGTGTCAGAGTAAAATGGAAAGGGATGAGAGGAGAGAGAGGATCGTGGGAGATGAGAGGAGAGAGAGGAGAGACTGCTGCATTAAACCGGATCTGGGCATGTGTTTTCCCCAGGGAATTCCTAGGCTCTTCACATTGGTCTCTTGGATAGAATGAGCTGAAGAGCAAGAATCAAAGCTACCCCCTTTGACTCTGTCTCTCCTTCATTTTGACCTGTAGTTCTCACACAGCTCTGTCCAACAGGAGCTACAACCTGACAAGCAAACACTCTCCGGAAGCTGGCCTGAGAGGGTCAGCCCACCCCATCTCTACTTCTGTATCCAGATGCCTAGGTCTTTCTCATCAAGAACCTACAGCAGTTGGTTTTTGTTTATCCAGGGAACTCTGTATGGAAAGTCACTTCATCTCATTATGAACCCAGTCAAGAGCCAGAATCACAGCCTGTGCTGGAACCTCCCTACACCCAAGCCCACTAGCCCAGCCAGAGGCCCATAGTGGCACTGGCTTCTGAAAGACAAAGGAAGACACGTGGGTAAACTGTGTGGTCAGAGGGGCAGCGTGCCAAGGAGACCACCTGTCTGCTGGCTTCATGAGCAGGAGGGTTGTTCATTTTCTTCTTTTTATTGGTATTTTTTATTTTGTTATTTATTTCTTTAGTTATGAGTGTACTGTCTGCATGTATGTTGCTTGACTGTGTAGTGCAATGCCGCGAGTTCAGAAGAGGGTGTTTGGATTTCCCTGGAACTGGAGTTAAAGACAGTTCTTAAGCCGCCATGTGGGTTGCTGGGATCTAAACCCAGGTTCCTCTGCCAAGAGCAGTTGGCGCTTCTTAACCGCCTGAAGCCATCTCTCCAGCCCCTCAATTTCTTATGACATAGCAAGAGGCTCTGGTCCGGAATCCAGAAAGCCCAAGTCTGCCTTCTGACTCTGTTGCTTGAACCTTGGACTTATGACTGCCTGTGAGCTTCTGTTTCTTCTCTTATTGCCTGCAAACCAAAACAAACACCTCACACAGTTGTTTGTCAGCATTAAAAGAAGTAATATCCTGGTAAGTGGCAGATGGTGCTCAATACATTATACACACACCCATATACAATACTGTCCCTGTTGACGAAATGGTACACCCCCACCTGGCCCCTTCATATTGAAGATATTTATCCATTGAGCTAACATAATGGAGGGAGTTGGTAGCAGAGTGTATGATCGAAAGTGTACACAATAACAAACAAATCCATCTCAATTCTAAAAATGTTCTGGTTCGGGGCTGGAGGAGATGGTCCGCCTAGTCGGTTAAAAGCGCACTGCCCACTGCTCTTGCAGAGGACCTGCGGTTCGATCCCCAGCACCCACATGGCGCGTCCTGAGCAAAAACCCAGTCTGTAACTCAATTCCAGGAGAACTCCAGTTCCAGGGGAAACCGAACCCTCTCTTCTGACCTCCGTGGCATGCACGACCATGGGTGCGCAAACCTGCACGCAGACAATACATTCATACACAAAAAAGATAAATAAATAAAATTTTTAAAATCATGTTCTGGTTCTTCACAGAATGGACCTAGCGAGCAATTCTGTTTGGCATAAGCATTTGTTTTAGACTTTGGATACTCTACCTACAGGTCTGCCAGCACTGAGCATGTTTGGTTGAGACCAGGTGGTTTTCGTCGACTCGTGGCGTGACCTGAACTCCTTACCCCTTGCCTCCACCTCACTGATGCGATGGGAATTACAGGTTTTGTGATATCAGCTCTGCACTTTAATAAAAGTCCTCTTCCCCCACCTCCTCACTCCTCCTTTTGCCAGTACCGACCAACCAACACAACCCCCAGCCTCCGCTGCAAATAAGTGCATCCCCTTAACACATCTTGCCTGGCCCTGGATGCAGAGTGGCCTTCCGGAAGGTTCTGAGGAGGAAGGCCCAGGGAGCTATAGCGATGAGAAGGGAAAATCATGCTGCAGAGGAGAGTGCCTCGGGCCTTGGGCTGGATCTGAGTGAGCCAGACCTTTCCAAGTCCGGTACTCTAGGGGTTGCTCTGGGAGTGGAAGCAAAAGACACAAACACCGTCCAGGTTGCAGAGGACAGATGCACTGAGAAGGGGCCTGAGAGATGAGGTTCACCCGGAGGAGCCCCAAGACGGCCCCTAGGAGCCACACAGTGGGTGCTTCCCTGTGGGACCCACCGGGAAGTCTATCTTTCTTAGTTACTGGGTGTTTAGTGTTGGAAGGGAGGGGAGGAGAGCGTAGGGCTAAGTGCTGACGGGACATCCCTGTCAACACAATGTTCTGCCTGGCCGGGCCTTCATATACAAAGATATTTAATGAATTAGTTAATTAACGAGAGGAGTTTGATTGATAGATCATATGGCGCTCGCAGCAGGGTGAGTCTGACCCTGCTATGGCCCCTTGGTCTGCAATCCTGCCTCCCTCATTGGTCGGGAGAGTGCAGTGGCTCTAGCAATTTGCTGGCATTTAATGTAGCTCTTTAATAGGATGTAATGTTTAGCGAAAGCCAAAAGCGCAGCAGAGTCAAGCTTTAAGAAAGACAGCCCCATTATACTGCAAGCCTTATAATGAGGGTAAGAGGGAGACTCGGGATGCCAGGATTAAACCGTTTTTGAGGTGATAGCTCTGTAAATTTTGTGGGCCATGAAAAAAATACACTTGAAGGTGATGACAAGGCCTGCATCAATGACTCGACGCTGTGTACCGGAGGAGAAGGACAGGAGGATCCCATGGCTCCCAAGCCCCCTTCCCCAGGCAGGGCAAAGTGGCCCCTTCTCCTGCCACAAGTCGCCCAGGCTCCCCTCCTTCTGTCCTCTTGCACCAGCCTTCTCCACCCCAGCTCCATTAGCGCAAAGCTGCTCTCTGGCTTCTCAGAGTTGGATCTCTCTCCATCTGGCTCCCAGAGGCACCCGGGCTTCAGTGGGTCCATGGCATTCTGCAGAGGGAGGGTGGGCCCAAGGCGCGTGCGCGACACCTAGCCTAGAGCAAAGCTCTGCACTCGCTTACCTTGCAAAGTCCCAGGCAACTCCAGTGCAAGTATGGGTCCCCGCAGGTTACCTGCCACTGTTTGCACAGCCAGGGCGAATCAGGGAACAAGATGCAGGCACTACCCTCCGGGGCAGAGGAGGGCTAGATCACCAAGAATGTGCTTGATAATTACCTGGCACAAGTCCTTGAAGGTGTTTGTCTCCTCGGTGGCACAGCCCACGCGGTGAGAGGTGCCAGTGGGCTGTGCAGCCAGATCGTGGCCCAGGAGGAACTGACTCCTGCACATAGGTCCTGGCATAGGTTGTGGCAGGTGACAGGCAAGCCTCTTCCTACTCACCCTCTGAAGGAGCCTAGCTGTACCCTCCTAGTGTTTGACATCTCCCAGAAGTCTCGTCCCTCCCCAGAGGCCCAGGAGAAATGGAGGTAGGGCTGCCTGAGGGGGCTGATGTCTGGAGCTTGCAGCAGCTTCCCACCCTCAGGCTCCCCCCCTGTAGCCAGTGCTCAGAGCGGGAGCCCAGCTCAGCTGTCCGTGAGAAAATCCTCTCCCCCGGGAGTTCTGTCTCCCGAATCCTTCCCCTCCCCCATCACCTCCCCCCAGAGCGTGTGGGTGTCCAACCAAATTTCTGATGACAGGCTCTCCAGACAAAATAACAACAGGGGAGGAAAAAAAGAAATTCCTCTTATATTTTTTTTAAAGGGGCTTTGTTAGAAAATTCAGGAGGGAATAAAATTACTGGCTAATTGCACAATTATCTGATTATCTATGCTACCAAAAATACACGAGATCCTTTACCTACTCCCAGACACTTAAAGAAGTCTCAAAAAAAAAAAAAAAGTTTCAGGGACAGCTAAATAGCTCTTGTCAAAAACAGGAGGGACCCAGATGAGGAGGAAACAGAGCTGGGGGGAGGGGAGAAGCAACGAGAATGACCAGGGACCCAAAGCACGCCCCAAAGAAGAAGAGCTAGACAAGGATAGGGACAAGAGGTAGAAGGAAATGAGAATTCGTGGAGATTCTGTAAACCAGAGCTGAAAGGAGAGCAGTGATCTCTTAATTCAAACATTCCTTGTGAGACCTACAGAGGTTAGGCCCCTTGGGGAGTGGGGGGAGAAGAGTAGCTTGAACCAGAAGGCACATCAGGGGCCTGCCTAAACCTGGCCTTTCTAAACTCTCATTCTGTTTGGGGAGTCAGAAATTCTGCTGGCCAAGCTTTAAAAAATGTTCAAAAACAGCTGGGGCAGGAAGGATGACTCAGTGACACTCAGAAGCACTAACTGCTCTTGCAAGATGACCCTGGTTCAATTCCCACCACCACACATGGGGTTTAACAACCACCCTTAGCTTCTAGTTCCAAGGGACCAATACCTTCTTCTGACCTCCATGGGTAGTGCAGGACATAGTACACTTCCATACTTGCAAAGACACGGTACACTTAACATGCATGCAGGCAATACTACTATACACAAAAAAAAAAATAAAAAATTTTAACTACCGTATTTTAAAACATAAAAAGTCTTAGCAAAACATGGTGGTGCATGCCTTTAATCCCAGCACTCAGCAGAAAGCAGGTGGATCTCTGTGGAGATTGAGGGTATAGTCTGGTCTACATAGTGAGTTCTAGGTAGCAGGGGCCTACATAGTGAGAACCTTATCTCTAGAAAAACACAAAACCAAACAAATATAGTTTAAAAAAGAGTTGTTTGCATTGAACATCTTGATTTGAAATATTGCTTCTCCAGAGCTGCTACAAGTGACCCAACAGCACAGCTAGCTTTGGTTAGTGCCTAGGATGTAAAGCACATTCCCCACTGTTTGTTTGTTTGTTTGTTTGATGACAGGGTCTCCTTGTAGCCAGGCTGTCCTGGACTAATCATGTAGACCAGGCTGGCTTTAACTCACAAAGATTTGCCTTGCCTCACAAGGCTAGATTAAAAGCCTGCGCCACCAACATGGCTTGTTTTTTGTTTTTGTTTTTTTCGCATTTTCTTTTTCTTTTTTTTTTTTTCTTTTTTTTTTTTTTGTTCTTTTCAAGACAGGGTCTCCTGTAGCCCAGCTGTCCTTGAAACTCATTCTGTAGACCAGGCTGGCCTTGAACTCACAAGATCCGCCTGCTCTGCCTCCCAGTGCTAGGATTAAAGGCGTGTGCCACCACAAAACCGGCGGCCTCTACCCATTCTTTCTATCATTCTGTTCTATCCCCATCTTCACATGATTTCAACCAAGTTAAGATTTAAAATGTAAAGAATTCACATTCTCTATATTTCTTCTGGAACACCCATGGTTCAAGACTACCCTACTGATGCTGCATCCAGTAGCTTTTCTTAGGAGGAGGGGCGGGCTTTGGGGGATTTCTCTACAAGGGGCTGGAGACATAGAAATGAGTTGGTGAAACGGGGTTTCCTGCTTTGCTTTTACCCTTGATGTTTTTGTAGGTCAATGGCACAGCGCAGGCTTTCTTTCCGCTTGGATGTAGCCCAGTCATCTGCAGCTATTTTCCCACGGGAAGGCACTTCACTTGGTGCCCCAGTCTGAAATGTCACTTTGGGGTCAGGAAGGACACCTCGATTCCTTAATGGAAAAGCCACCAGAAGGCCCTTGGTGCAGAAACCACAGGACTTCCTGATCCGCCTCCTCCCACTTCAACCAAGCAGGATTGGGAAATACTATGGGTCCTGTTACCCTTCTTCAGGCTCCCAGAGCTCAGGGAGGCAGAGATTCAGAGGTTCCATCCCCTTGAACTCTAGGAGTGCCCCGCAGGACCGAGGACCTCAGCTTCTCAGTCTCTTTGGCAGTCCAAGCCACTGCTCCATAATCACATGTCCCTATTGTGAGCCCACCCGCAGAGCAACGATGGCTGCTTCAGAATTACCATCCACACAGATCAATAAATGGGCGATTACCAGCCTTGTGCCACCAGCAGAGCTCAGTCCTGAGGCGCGTGGAGATGCATGCAGGGACATAGGCTCCCTTCATTAGGACTCCTGAGCACCAGGTGAGAACAGCCCAGAGTCAGAGACTCCCAAGGACTGTGAACCCATAGCTGTGAACCAAGGATGTAAGAGGAAGACAGAGGGGAATTGCCAGAAAGCAGTGCTCACAGGAAGAGAGGCTGAGCTGGGTCTCTCCACTAATCTAAGCAGCTTTGGTTGGGCCCCCTTCCTCCTACACATAGCCCACCAGAGACAAGTTAACTAAAAGTAAACAAACTGATTTTCCCATCAGCTACTCCTTCTTGAGAAGTCCCTTGAGCACAAGAGGTCAAAGCTTGGTCAAGCAGGATGTGGAGACCCAGAGCAAGCAAAGGGGGACAGTTTAGGGCTATGACTTGACAAAAAGCTCCCTTAACAAGGTCCCAGATTGGAAGGAACTTCCCTAAGACTCAAGTCCTCCAGTTACTCAGCAAGCACTACCATGCTGGATACACAAAGACAAATCAGATTTGTCCTTTGAAGAGCTTCCTGTTGGAAAGTCTTGTTCTGCCCAATAGATTCGCAGAATCTTCAAGTTCAGCATCCTTGGATTACAGAATGCGGGAGACTGAGGGTCACAGAGTGATGAGACTTGAATGAGAGTAGATAACATGATCGCGCCTAAAGGATCAAGTAGTTGTAGAGCCAGGTGCCTTGACCCAGTCCTACTACAGCACAAATCCAGTGCCTGCCACTCTCCCTAGCCTGGCCTGGCAGAGCACTGATGGTTGCTCATTTGGCAGAACCTGGCACCTTCGCATCTGCTTGTCTTTCTTGTATTTTTTTTTTTTCGTCGTCTTTTTGGACAGGGTCTCCTTCCCCCTGGCCCTAGCTGACCTGGAACTTACTCTGTAGACCAGGCTGGCCTTGAACTCATAGAGATTGCCTGCCTTGCTCCCAAGTGCTGGGATTAAAGCATGCGGCAGGGGCCCACCATGCTGGGCTCTTGATTTATTTTTATTTTATTTTAAAGTATATGAGTGTACTCGTCTGCATGTAGGTTTGTACACCCATGTCGGCAATGCCGCGGAGGTCAGAGAGGGTTCGGATCCCCTGGAACTGGAGTTAAAAGATGGTTCTCAGCCAACAGTGGGTGCTGGGATCAAACCCGGGTCTCTCCAAGAACAGTTGGTGCTTTTAACCGCTAGGGCCATCTCTCCAGCCCCTCTTGTATTTCTTATGATTCTTTCACGCTCAGCCAGTTTTGAGGGTTCATTTCTACCCAGAAGAGGAACTGATACTGTTTAAGTTATTAAACTGAAAGAGCAACTTCCTCCTGAATATCATCTACCTGCCATGGAGGAAAGCTGTGGACAGGTTGGGTAGAGAGGAGCTGGGGAGAGGAAGGGAGGAAGGTACAAAACAGGAAGAATGGTGTCTTGGTTACTTTTCCCTGCTGTAATAAAACATCCTTGACAAAAGCAGCTCAGGAAGAAAGAAGTTTATTTGGGCTTCTGACTCCAGAGGGATGAAGTCCATCGTGTGGAGGACGACACAGCAGCCTGCAGGGAGAGCATAGCACAGGGGCGAAGCCGGATTGGTGATATCCCATCCCTACGCAGGAAGTAGAGACGGACAGCAGGATATGGAGGTGAGGCTATTACACCTCAAAGCCTGCCCCAGTGATGCACTGTCTCCAGCAAGGCTCTACTTCCTAAAGATTCCATAACCCAAAAATAAAAAAATTAAAAAATACAAACCTCTTTTGAGAAATGCACACATTTCAGAAATGTGTATAAATAAGTGACAGTCTACCCAATTGATCTCCTTAGAATTCTTATATTTGTATGTGTCTTTTATGTCATGTCTCGCTTTTTTTTAATTTATTTTTTTTGTTTATGTTTATGAAATGTACTGTCTTGCCTGTACGGTTGTGCCCCCCCGGTATGCAATGCGCGGAGGTCAGAAGAGGTGTCAGATTCCCTGAAACTGGAGTTTCTACCCTGGAAATTGAAGTTACAGATGGGTTCTCTCTAGGCCCACCCATGTGGAATGCTGGGGATCCGAACCCAGGGTCTCTGCCAAGACAGTCAGCGCTCTTAAACTGCTAGGCCATCACCTCCAAGCCCCATTCTCTTTAGAAATATGAATGACCAGGCGTAGGGCGCCTGCCTTTTAATCCTAGCAGCTTTGGAGGCAGAGGCAGAGGCAGAGGCAGATGCGGACTCTTCTTGGTAGTTCTATGCCAAGCCTGGTCTACAGAGTGACATTCCAGGACAGCTGGGGCTACAGCGGCCAGACCCTCGTCTCGAACAATACCAAAAAAAAAAAAAAAAAAAAAAAAGGAATATAATGAAGTCTGGTGTGTTTTATTTTGAACATATATGGGCCTACTATGTGTGTATTATTTTTCATTTTGCTTATGTCTTCCAACTGATCCAATATTTGTAATTATCATGTTAAATTCCAGTATAGTACAGAGAAAATAAGACAAAAATAATAACAACAAAAACCATTCCATAACCCCCCCGCAAAAATACAGCACCAGCAACGAGAGATCAAGGGTTCAAATACACAAACTCATTCAAACCACTGCAGATGGTGAACTCGCTGGCTCCTCCCCTGGTTGACTGAAGGAAATACATTTCCCCTCCGCCTTCTTTAACTACAAAGATGGCGGAGGCTGCTTCTGTTTTCTTCGATTCTGACACAGCAGTTAGGCTTCTGCCTCAGGACCATACAAGCTGCTCCTTTGCCATGCTTGGATGAGTGTCCCCCAGAGACCCATTGTTACAGGCTTGGTCCCAACTTGGCTCCTTCAGGATTTGGTGGAACCTTTTTTAATGTATAATTTTTTTATTGAGCATTTGTACAACTCATACAATGGTTCCAAACCAAACCCAGTCGCCCCATGCCTCAACCCTCCATCAGAACTCATGCATTACAACATCCAAGCTAAGCCCTATCCAGTCACACTCCCAAACCTAGATGTCCTTCTGTACAAATAGATCCACTGGAGTCTGATCAACATATCTAGAAATCTTAGGTAAGGCATACTCCTCTTCGCCCAATAGTACTCAGTCAGTCTCTTATAGTTCTTAGTCCAGAGCCAGTCCCCCACCCATTTTTCTTGCTCTGCCTTGAGACCTTGTCCCAATTGGCATGGGTCCCATGCCTGATGCCAACGTTGCCACAAGTTCATATGTGAAACCTTACAGTCAACGGTAAGCCACTGCTCTCTATGTTCATGGACTAGTCCCGGCTCTTACAATCTTTCCACCACTCTTCCACAATGATCCCTGAGCTGTGAGTGGGCGGGGTTTCATATAAGGGACCCCATCCAGCGACACACACTCTGGAGGCTCCCATTCTTTGAAGCTTGAATAGTCATGGCCTTCTGTTTTCATCACACTCTACTGTGTAAGGAATATTTGCTGGTGACACTTGAGGGATGTTCTCGTTTTCTCTCTACCCCTCATTCTAAGATGTTCCATGAATAGTAGGTGTAGAGGTTCCACTGTAGATGTGTTGCCTAGGACTGGGGATCTTTCAGATGTGTATGTTCTGTGTGACCACTCATGAGATTCTGCAGTAGCCTCCATCTGTTGCAAAGAGTAGCTTTTTTCATGAGTGGCGTACGGTATGCTTGTCTGTAAATATAAGATTCCATAGTTAGTGTATGGTAAGAAATTTCATTTTTCCAGAGATATGACACTGATAGGTTTTTCCCTAGGTTCTATGTGCTTTCCAGCCCCGTGCATCTGGTTGACTTCACAGTGGCTGTCCTGAGTTGACTCCCATTGAGAGAGTTCCAAGTCCAATTATATATCTGTTGAAAATCCCCCAGACCACAGTGCCTCTACTGCACCAATAGAGGTAGTTTGCTGGGCTGTTCAGGATGTTGTTAGACTTTAGGGCTGGGTTCTACCAATGACTGATTTTCTTCCTTAGCAGTACGTATATTAGCATTATGAGTGCTAAACTTCAGGTAGAAGGCTTCCAGTCAGTTCCTGCTCAATTATTCTAAGACCTATCCCTGAAGCATGTCCTGTCCTGAGCAGTAGGGTCTTATTTTCTATTTCCGGTACATAATCAAAAGCTGTGGTGATAGCCTGCATTGTTTTGAGTCCCTTGGATTGCTCTCACCGGCCATTCAAAGGCAGGTATCCTCTCTGCCTTGCACTGTGCTTCCTGCCACTCAGCCCCCAGGCTTCACTGCCTGTACAGACAGTGTATGTGAATTTCTCATGGGGTCTCAGGGCCATCACATCACACTCTGGGTTCCCTAGCTTCCTAAGGTCCAATCATCTCTATTCTTTCTTCTTCCCTTCCCACCCCCCTCCTCCTTCTCCAGCCACAGCACCCCCATCATCTTCCCTCTCCCCCTCTTCTGACCTCCTCCATCTTCCCCATGCCCCCCCCCCACTGCCCTGTTACCTTGCCCTTCTCTCTTCCCAACCCAGCACTCCCACCCTCCCCACCTCTTCCCTAGCATCGTCTGTTCCTTACTGTCCCTGTCTTTCAGGTCCTTTCTTTCCCTTTACCTCCATGTATCCTTTCCAGTTTCTTGGCTCTTGGTGTTACATCAAGATATATGCTCTTGTAAGGGGATTGGTTCAACAATAGACAAATGAAGGTGAGCATACATTGCCTAGTTTTCTGCCTTTGTGTTACTTTACTTGGAATAACATTCTCTAGTTCCATCCATTCACTTGTGAATTTCATAATTTCATCTTTTGGTGGAACTTTAAGAACAGGGCCTGGCAGAAAGTCTTCAGGTGAACTGAGAGTGTGCCTTTTCAGGGGATTGTGCAATCCTAGGCTCTTCCTGATTCTCCTTTCACTTCCTGTGCAGGGAGGCGATACAGTTTTGTTCTACAATACACTTCTGCCATGATCTGCTTCCTCTTCATGGGGCCGAAGACATGAGGCTAACCAATCATGGCATTAAGCCTCCAAAACTTTGAGCCAAATAAGCCTTTTCTCTTTTTGGTTGATGATCTCAGATCTTGTTATGGTGACAGAAGGCTGAGTAATGCATTCTCTCTCTAGATTTCCAAGTTATCAACCTGACTCACTCCTCCACTCCTTGAAGTTCTGCCCACAGGACATGGTATAAGTGGAAGCTTCTCCCTGGCCTTCCTGATTCTGCTACAGCACCCCTGTCTGGTACTCTGTAGCCCCTGGCTCTGCTCCCTCCCCTTCCACAGCACACGGTGGTGACATACTTGAGTATGTAACTTAGTTATCACCTTGGCTTTCCGTATATGGTTATCAATACTGTACTCTCTAGAAAGTAAGTGCAGAAGGCCAGGGCAGGGGGTTGTGTCATGATCATGGTATCTAGAACACAGGTAGCATACAGTATGTTATCAACAAATACTGAGTAGGAAAAGGTATGAATTAGGTAACAAATTGAAGCTTCAAATGAGAGAGCTCACAGAGGGTAAACTGATGAGGAGAAATAGATAAGTTCATGAGGCAAACAAATTTCTATTTATTTATTTATTTATTTATTTATGTCTTTTTCGAGACAGGGTCTCCCTGTAGCCCCAGCTGTCCTGGAAACTCACTCTGTAGACCAAGCTGGCCTTGAACTCACAAAGATCTGCTTGCCTCTGCTTCCCAAGTGCTAGAATTAAAGGCATGCACCACCACGCCTGGTTATTTTTATTTTATGTGTATGAGTATTATGCCTGCATGTGTGTAAGTGCATCCATGTTGAGCAATGGAAGGTTTCAGATCCCCTGGAACTGACAATACGGAATGTGTTAGCTTCCATGTGGATGATGGGATTAAAACCCAGGTCTTCTGAAAAAACGGCCAGTGCTCTTAACCACTGAGCCAGCCATCTCTCAGTCCTCAGATAAACTAATTTCAAACCCTCAGTTTGTGGTGAGAAAAATGGAGGCAAGAGGTTGTAAGAGGGAGTTTGGTGGGAAGGACAGCAAGCTAGAATTTTCATCCCTTCTCTTTCTATTCTTCTGTAATACTTTCAGTTTATAAAACCCTTTATTCATTCACATATTCATTCAGAAAATACATATTTCTGGACTAAGAACTCATGTCTCTCCAAGAATCCTCCAAACCTTCAAGGCCAGATGGGGACTACTGAGATACCCAGCTTGTGGACTAAACAGCTAAGGGGATGTCAGCCTCATCAGAATATAGACTGCCATGTTGGACTCTCTGGGCTGCTGGGCTGCATCATGGAGCCCAGTGCAGGGTGATCGAGACAGGATGCATGCTTACTGGACTTCATTTGGAGGACCATGGGAGGGAAAGACCCCCATGTGGAGTAAAAGTGCAGGATTGATAGTTGTTTGAGATTGACAAGGAGGAACTTTTGAGCACTTCCTTAAGGAAAACATGGCATCTTTTAGGAAAAAAAAAATCCTACAATTCAAGTGATATGTGTATGCATGTATATATGTATATATTTATGTATATATAACTATGTGTATATATGTATATATACTGTAGCAATACAAGTTGGAGAGAACAACAACAAAAGAACTGGAAAAAAAATCTCTGGAAAAACTCAAAAAAAGATACAGGACATGTATGGCAGAGTGCAGGGACTGGGGTGGGGTGGGGGGTATGGAAAGGGAAGCAATTCTAGATTCGATTGAGAAATGATGTATGGCCTATGGAAAAAGTTTAATAATAATAAAAAATTATTTATATTAAAAAAAA
This sequence comes from Rhizomys pruinosus, assembly GCA_009823505.1. Taxonomy (NCBI): domain Eukaryota; kingdom Metazoa; phylum Chordata; class Mammalia; order Rodentia; family Spalacidae; genus Rhizomys; species Rhizomys pruinosus. The sequence continues at coordinate 783,734 of VZQC01006931.1, forward strand.
GGATGAAATTGTGCCACAGAGCTGGAAAATATAAACATTACTCAAAAAAAATTAAAAACAGAAATACATATAATGTTAAAGAAAATACACATTGGCCACCCATTACTAATCACTGTACAAAAAAGCACACTTTAAATTGTCAAAAGATTTTAAATTATCAAGAGAATAATTATCAAGAAAATCATGTTTTGGGCTTTTTAAATTTTTTTGTTTTGCTTTGTTATGTTTTGAGAAAAGTCCTTGCTATGTAGCCCAGGCTGGGATTCATGTTTGGCCTCAGCCTCCCACATGCTGGCCACCACATGCAGCTGTCTCTATTTTTTTACATGGTAATGTTGACCACTATGTTTTGGGTGTGTTGCTGAATCCTTTACAGCCCTTTTCTCTTTTCAGCCAAGCACAGTTCTTCCTTTATCTTCATTTTACAGATGTTAAAGTTAGGGCTCAAAGAGGGCAAGTGGCCTGCCTTAGTTACACAGCAGAGAATGGCGGCCGCAAGACCCCACCTAAGCTCGTTTGACCTTGACCCTGACTTGGTGCTCAGCTGGCCTGAAACTCAGGATGTAGATCAGGCTGGCCTGGAGCTCACAGTGATCACAGAGCAATGGAATTAAAGACAAGCACCATCATGCCTGGCTTATATTTCCTTATCTTGATTCTCCCCTTCTCCCTGTCTTTCTTTCCTGTCTCTAGGACCAAACTAAATGGTCCCACTAAAGTGGCCAGAAAGTCACTTAAGGTCACCTACCCTTGAGCCAGTTAGGGGCCATACACTCCTGCTGCCCCTTAGACACCCTTATAACCCTTATAGCCATCTCCTCATCCCACCTGTCTATCTACTCCAGGCCCCACGCTCAGAGCATTGCATATCAACACTTGTGTGATTCACTGCATCAAGATGGGTCCCTGGGAAAGAGGGCTTATAAAACCTTACGGCAGTTTTATAACATATTCTTAGCTTTTACAGGCATGCTGGGCAGCTAAGGCTGCAAACAACCAAGTGCCTTGGGTTCATGGGTGGCCCCCAGACCCAGACTGGGTGGGAACAACTTCAGGAAGGGCACCATCATTTAGCTGCCTGTATGAAGCATGGCAAGATAGGAAGGGAGTGCTTTTCTGGTCCTCGTAGTTTGAAAAGCCCTTGTTACCCTTACTGCTACCGGGTGAGTTGATATACTCTTGGAGCAACAGATGAAGTTCCATAGACCATGTGGAGAGAGCTAGGAATCAAATTTGCAAGCCCTTCCATGAACCCAGGTTTGGGGGTCTGCTCCTGAGAGCCACCGGCCTACGCTAACTTTTGGTGGCCCAACTGCATCTGCACAGAGACAGTCATGTGAAGACATTGCTGTCATCCTTTACAGGGTCTCAGTCTACCCACTGCCTCTCACCAGTACATCCCAGAGCAGCTTGGAAGCAAATTTCTGCTATGAAAGCCCTAGGACTGGGGTGGGCTCTGTGTCCCAGCCTCCTAGCTCAACTCCTTCCCTTCCTTAACCTGTCCTCCCCACTCCATGCTCCTACTAGGGAGAAACCCCCATCCATCACTGCCCACACATAACCCATGTCAGCACCAACATGCTGGCCATGCCTTCTGGCTGTTATCACTGATACTCCTTTCCTTATTGGGATCACGCCTACATTTCTAATCTGAGAGAAGCAACATGGGGCTGACATCCTTACCCTTACCACTAGTGAAGCAAAGCATTCCATTCAGAGAGCTCAAGCAATTTTTGGCATGTGACCTAGCTACTTACTAACAAAACAGAATGAGAGTCAATTGTCCTGACTCAACAATAGTTCTCCTTTCCTTCTGTTAGCCCCAAGGTGCGCCTTGCTGTTCAGTTTGACAGTGTTTCAGTGAGTTTTGCATCTTGTCCCTAATTGAAAGCCAGAGGTAACTCTGGTTAGCTAATGTTGTTCAAATTGGTCAGAGCTCATGGCTTTCCAAGCACGTGACTGAGGTGTTCTCCTTCGCTATCCAGTGCCTCACCATTGACACTTGCCCATGAGAATATACTTGGCACCTCCCAGATCTCCACTTCAGCTTGGTTAATTCTCCAAAAGACACAGATCCTCATCTTTGCATCACTAGCTCCAGGAGATACCCAGGAAGCATTCTATCTGGGGCCTTGCATGCTGTGATAGCCTGTTATGCCATGGAAGAACATATCCAGTGTATCTTAGACTCCTCTTTCTCTAGATGTTTCCCTGGTGAGTGGCCCAGACGTGGCCTTGGACATGACCCTGCACTAATCTGGCCCTCTCGACCCTGAAGCCTCTTCTCTCTCTGTGTGCTTTGTCTCTACTACTGTCCTAGTCACTACCACACACACCTCATCCTTTACCACACAGGCCGATACTCTGCCTGGAGGGACCTTCCAGGGATGTTAGCTGTCAAGGCACAGCTCAGCAATTGCCTCTTCTGCCAAGCCTTTCCTGATAGACACTCCCAGCATACCTCTATGCAGCTCTCTCTGGACCCTAATTAAAATAATTAGCTTGGGAGAAGCTGAAGAGGTATCTCAGTGGATAAAGTGCTTGCTATGTAAGTAAAAAGACCTGAGTTCAGATCCTCAACACCCACCTTAAAAGTCTTTTGCATCCACTCATTTATATAATCCCCGGGAAGGCAGAAACAGGCAGATCCCTGGTGGTCACTGGTCAGCCAATCTAGACAGTGTGCTCTAGGTTCAGTGATACATCCTGTCTCAAAAAAATGACCAGGGGGACTGGAGAGATGGCTCAGCAGTTAAGAGCACTGGCTGCTCTTGCAGAAGACCCGGGTTTAATTCCCAGCACCCACACAGCAGCTAACTACCACCTGTAACTCCAGTTCCAGAGGACCCAATGCCTTTTCCTGTTCTCTCAGGCACTGCATTACACGGGTGCACTGTATGACACAGTGCACTTACATACATGCAGGTGCAACACTCATACATATAAAATAATTAAAAGATCAAATTTTAAAAATTTTTATTTCTTAAATTTTTATTTCTTGTTTTTAATGCATATTTTTATTGACTTTTGGTGTAGCTCATACACAATGTCTTAATCATCTTTACACTCCCTTCCCATCCACACTGCCCTATAGCACCTGTTCACTGCATTTCATGCATTCTGTCATATATGTTAAGGCCTATTTACTCAAGTTAGTGTCCCCAGACATCCCTCAGTACAAGTTCATTCACCAGGGTCATCAGCCTATCTAGAGTCTCTCCCTTAAAGAAGATCAACTCTCCCTCACCCAGCAGTGATCATCTGCCAATAGTTCTTTGGCTAATGTTGGGGCCTGCTGCCCAGCTGGGTTTTTGTCTGATTGAGTTTGCGTGGAGCTTGTGTATGCTGACAGCTGACACCATTGCTATAAGTTAGTATGAGCAAGTTCCCAGGAGACTGAAAGCCTCTTTTCCTTCTGACCATGCACCTCCTCCCCTGGTTCTTGAAAAAAAAAAAAAAAAGACTAGAGAAAAAATTGAGGAGGACTCTGATATCTATCTCCAACCTTCAGATACGCCTATGTGCACATGTACACACATACCCACACATGAACACATACACTCAAACACACACAAAGTTGGGTGGATCTGAAAGCTTTTTGTGAGGAGGGATGGCATTCTCCTCTGCTCACTGCACAGCTTGCCACAGAGTCACCTCTACTACGCGTGTCCCATGTGCTACACTGAGTCCATAAGCACATGCAGAGATTTGTGACTGGCCGCGTGCATGTGGAAAGAGGAAACTAACACCACGGCCAATTTTAAATGGATGGCTAGGATGCCCAGAATGCAAGCTGCTGTGGTTTGAATGTGTAATGTCCCCCATAGGCTCACAGACTTGACCACGTGGTCCCCAGCTGGTGTGACTATTTTGGAAGGCTGTGAAACCTTTAGGAGGTAGAGGCTTGCTTGTAGAAGTGGGTTAGTAGAGGTGGACCTTGAGTTTTTATTGCCCAGCCCCACTTCCTGTCCACTTCCTGACTGCAGATGTGATGTGACCACCTGCCTCAGAGTCCCACCATGTAGTCTTCTTTTTATCAAGGACTATATCCCCTTCAACTGTAAATCAGTTAAGTCCTCCCTCCCTTGAGCTGCTTCTTGTCATGTATTTGGTCAAAGCAATAATAAAATAACTACTACAATACTATAGAAAAATGCTTCGGTCTTCAAAAGAATACAGACTGCAACATGGACATTATGCTAGAGGAAATGAGCCGGACACAGAAGGATAAACACAGAAGAATTCCACATATATAAGGTATCTAAAGTAGCAAATTCAAAGAGACAGAAGAGGAAAGGCAGTCTCCAGGGGCTGGAAGCAGGAGAAGTGGAGAGGCAGTGCTTAATGGGGACAGAATTTCTGTTCAGAAAGACAACAGTTCTGGAGTCAATGGCTGTGAAGATGGCCCAGCATCATGACCATGCTAATTGCCATTGAGCTGAGTTCATGAGGGGTCGAAATGGTATTCTTTATGTTGCATGTATTCCGCCACAATAAAAACACTGAAGAATACACTGACACTGGAGCCAGGGTCTTAGGAGGAGTGAGAACTGTGGTAAACACACACACACACACACACACACACACACACACACACACACACGCACACACACACATTGCTTTGGGAACTTACTTTGATGGAGAAAGGTATTTCTGAGGGAGAAAGAATGAGACCATAAGGAACCAGGAAGACAAAGTGAAATGCATCAAGGGCAGAGCACACCCAGAGTCAAGAAGCAGCCTTTTCCAGACTCTTGTGCCTACATGAAATTGGACTTGCATAGAGTAAGTGCCAGGACCTCAGTGGCCCTTGCTGAAAGAGTTGCTGAGAGCATTCAGGCAATGTGCGCCCCTGCTGACAGTTCTCCCCTTCTGCACAGGGAAGGAAAGGACAGACACTTAAGCTTGGAATACTCAGACGCCCCATAGCAACTTGAGGAGGTAAATCAGCTCAAACCCAGAGGGGTCCATGAAGTTACCCAAGGTCACACTGGCCAGTGACAGAGCCTGGACCAGAATGAAATTCGAGTCACCCGTCCCCATCGGTGACAATGGCACTCCTGTGCACCAGGTACCTGGCCCTTGTCTGCTGGGAAAACAGACCACAGAGTAAATATTATGGATTTATATACCAATGGATGTGTGTTCTGACCACACTGGGGCAGAGAGAAGTTTTGCTAATTAGGCATAGAGGGATTGAGTGTTCGCGAAGCTCTCTATGCAAGCCTAAAAGCCTGCCAGTCCCCTATAGACACAGAATTAAAGCATGCCCCAATGAGATTGGTTCCTCCCCCAACCATTTACCCAGTACAATCAGCATCTGGCCTCTGTCTCAAAGAACGGTGTCTGAGAGATGAACACGCACAACACATTTTATTCCATACCTCTCAGGGAAGCTGTGTCGACCTGCAAGCTTTATATTTCTGGGCTGTCTTGCACTGTGTACCCCACTCCCTTTCATCCACAAGGACGCTGGAAAACCAACACAGCAGCAGCTTCCTTGCCCTGAACCTTGAACTCTTACCAGGACCTCTTTATGTGCATCCTTGTCAACCCTGCAGAGGACAGTCAAGGGAAAGAGGCGAGCCTCTTGCATGGCACCTGGGAAAGAGGACTGACATTACTCAGGTCCCTTTCTTGAGGGCAAGCTAGATGAGGAAGGATATTTAGGCTGGACCTCAAGTGCAGACTATGAAGAATGTTTCACAGGTACAGCTTCAGGAAAGTCTGACTCTAAGAATCTATTGTGGTCCTAGAGGGCTCATTCAGCGAGCACCTATTATTCACACTTCCCTGACTATCGGGTGTGGGATTCCTAGTAGTATCTAAAACCTAGAGGGGCAACTGGGAAACTGGGCAGATCAAGTGCCAAGAAATACATCCTAAATGACGTAAGAGGTCAAGAGGGGTGAGCGAGATGCTCAGACCTTGGCACCCTCTCCAGCCAGCCAGCCCATCAGCACAAATAACTTGGGGACTTCCAGGAGCGTTTGGAGCAGATTGAATCTGTGACAGGAACTATTATTCTTCTGAAATACACAAAGCTGCAGCCACAGACTGTTCCTGCTCAGGCAGGCAGCCGAGGCTTGGGAAAGAACAAGAACACCGATGTCCCAGTCAGTCTGGAAAACATCCATGGGCTTGGGCAGAAATGGTCCAGAACGAAACAGGTTTGGTTCCAGTGTCGGCTTTTGTACTTTGTGGGGCCTTAGAAGAAACAAGGAAGCTCTCGCAACCTTGTGTACTCTGTCTGTGAAATAAGGGTGAGGTTGACAATCCTTCTACCAGAGCGTTGATATCAAGATGAAATAAAGTGCTAGACAAAAACAGTAGTGCATGCTTTCTTTTTCTTTTTTGAGACAGTCTCTCTTTAGTCCCAGCTGGCCTGGAACTTGCTATGTAGACCAGACTAGCCTTGAACTCACAGAGATCCGCCTGCTTCTGCCTCCTGAGTGCTGGGATTAAAGACATGCACCACCACACCAGGCCTAGTGGTGCATGCTTTCAATCCCAGTACTGGTGAGGCTGAGTCAGGAGGATCATGAGCTCAAAGCCACCCTGGGCCATATAGCCAGACTATGTCCGAAAGGATGGGGAAAAGGGGAGTTGGGGGATGGCTCGATCAATAAAGTACTTACTGTGTAAGCATGAAGACCTGAGTTTATTTCTAGCATCCACAGAAGAAGTTAGGTATGGTGGTGTACCCATAAAATCCCCCTGCTGGAGAAGCAAAGACAGAAGGATTTGCTTTTTTTGGGGGGGTGCTCTTTTTGAGACAGGGTCTCCCTGTAACCCTAGCAGGCCTGGAACTCACTGTGTAGCTCAGAGTGGCCTTGAACTCATAGAGATCCACCTGATTCTGCCTCCTGAGTGCTGAGTTAAAGGTGTGCGCCACCGGCCGGGCATGGTGGTGCACGCCTCTAATCCTAGCACTTGGGAGGCAGAGGCAGGCAGATCTTTGTGAGTTCAAGGCCAGCCTGGTCTACAGAGTGAGTTCTAGGACAGCTGAGGCTACAGGGACATCCTGTTTCGAAAAGACCAAAAAATAAAAAATGAAAAATAAAAAAATAAAGGTGCACGCCACCACCCCCGGCAACAGGAGGATTTCTCAGGCTCCAAGAACAGCCATTGTAGCCTAATCAGTGAGTGCCAGGTCCCAATGTGAAACGCTGTCTCACAAAAAACAAGATAGATGGTGACTGAGGAACAAAAACTGAGGTTGAATTCTGACCTCCATGTACAAGCGTGCGCATACATACACAGAGAGAGAGAGAGAGAGAGAGAGAGAGAGAGAGAGAGAGAATGAGAGAGCACGAGCGCAAAGGAGAAGGAAGGGAGGGAAATATAAAAAGAAAAGGAACGGTGTAAAGACTTCAGCATGCATGGACCCCTGGTGGAATGACACTCGGTCACTGACAGCTGGGCGGGCAGCATTAGTACTATTATCATTAGTACTACTGTTATCACTGAGACTTGCCTGGGTGTTCCTTTGGGGCCACTGACTGATTATTGGGTATTCAGGTAGCCTATGTGGCCCTAAAAGTCTCCCCATACCTCCTGGAGGTACTGTATTTCCAAGGTTGGGACATTGGTGGAGTTGCCCTGTGATCAGCAATGTTATTGGCACTTGACCAGGGTCTGAGGATTAAATGGGTAGCTGGCATGGAAGAATGAGAATGTGGTATAAAAATAAGGAACAAAGCTGGGTGTGGTGGCACAGACCTGCCATCCCAGCCCTGGATCGGTGGAAGCAGAGAGTGGGAGATGCAAGGTCAACCTCAGCTATGGAGTGAGTTTAAAGCCAGCCTGGACTACACAGGACCCTGTCTTAAAAAAGGAAATGTCAAGTGAAGACTGCAGGGAAACTTAGGTTAGAACCAAACACTAGCAGCATGGCCCTGAGCCACTTATCAAAGCAGCCTGTGACTTAATTTCCCCACCTGTGAAAGGAGGAGGGGAGGAATAATGCCCATCTAGTAGAGCTGTTATAGAGCTGTGGGGAGGGGGTAGAGCCAGAGTACACAGAGAAGCCCCAGCCCTAGGTACTCCACAGTGTGCCTGTTCTGTTGGGTATGGAGTCCTGTGTCAGTGTGCACTGTGGTTGGCCTCGGTCTAGAACCAGAAAGCTCCAGCGGGAAGAAGCAGGAAAAGACACCCTGCCTCGAAAAAGTAAGAAGGTCGAAGGCAAGAACCCACTCCCTAAAGTTGTTCTCCAACCTTGACATGCACCACAGTGTCCAGAGCACGTGTCCTCTCTCTCTCTCTCTCTCTCTCTCTCTCTCTCTCTCTCTCTCTCACTCTCTCTCTCCTCTTTCTCCTATCTCTCTGTGTCTTTCTCATGCAAGATAATAACAAATAAAATTAAAATTATAAAAAAGAATGACATACAAATGAAATAACAAAGGCAGAGTGCAATAGTATAGCCTTTTTAATTTGAGGAAAAATATAAAATACTGGGGCTACAGGGAGACCCTGTCTCAAAAACACCAAAAAAACCCAACATATATATATAATATATAATATATATTATATATATATAATAAACATGCTTCTATAGACATGGAAATTTTTTCAAAGAATAACTGGCAGGCCTGGCTGATGAGCTAAAGAGCTTAGAGACTTTTGTTTCTCACCTTAAACTCCTCTGTACTATTTGAATTATTTTTTGCAAACAAAAATGGTTTCCTCTCACAACTTAGAATCAAAGCAGTCCTTTTCTGATCTTTATGAATTCCTAATAAAATGCCTAAAGCTTCAAACACTGTTTTTTCTTGCCATTAACATCACAATAAACACACTTTCTTATCCCTTGCCTTGGTTTTTCCATCTGAGAAATGGGAGGGTCCTTCCCTTTCTCCAGCTTTATAAGGCTACAATGAAAATAAATGATACCTTGGAAATAAAAAAATGAATGCAGGGCTGGGTAGATGGCTCAGCAGTTAAGAGTGCTGACTGTTCTTGCAGGGGACCCAGGTTCGAATCCCAGCACCCACATGTCGGCTAAGAACCATATTGGGCCAGGTGTGGTGGCACATACCTTTAAGCCCAGTACCCGGGAGACAGAGGCAGGCAGATTTCAGTGAGTTTGAGGCCAGCCTGGTCTACATAATGAGTCCCAGGCCAGCTGGAGCTACAGGGAGACCCTGTCTCAAAAATACAAAAAAAAAAAGAGTACAAAAAAGGTGCTGGAGAGATGGGTCAGAGGTTAAGAGCACTGACTGCTCTTGCAGAGAATCTGGGCTGGGTTCCCAGCACCCACATGGCCACTAGGAACTATCTGTAGTTCCAGGGGATCTAATGCTCTGTTATAACATCCACATGCTTGCATGAACATGGTACACTTGTATAGATTCAGGCAAAACATGCATACACATTAAAAAATAAAATTTTTAAATATTTTAAAAATAAATAATGAATATAGAAAGAACTGAAGCGAACTTATTACCTCAAACACAACCATGGCTGACCCTATCTGTCTTGGGCATTCTGTGGCTCCCACAGCCAGAGAGAAAGGAAGGTCGACAATGTCTTGACCCCGAGGCTCTGTATTGGTACCATTGGACATTTTGAGCTAATCAAAGCTCCTGCAAGCCAAGGCTCCTCCCATCTCATCCACAGTTCCAGAAGAAACAGACCCACAATATGGAAACCTGTGCTCAAGGACTCTGGGCGGGGCGGGGGAACCCCAGAGAAGCCATCCCTCAGAAGGTCCCTTCTCAGCACCCCAGCCCTGCTGCCTCAAGAGGAAGGAGCTAGAAACCGAGGCTGGGGAAGCGCTTTGAACCCCAATCTTCAACTCCCCCTTGCCTCTCTCCTCTGTCCACACCACTGCCTCTTTAGATGCAGCCAGTCACACTCTAGAAACCTGGATGCCCTAGACCCTCTGCCTTCCCTTGGGCAGCAGGCTGCTTGGTATTCACACCATGTCACCCTGGCCTGCCTCCATTAGGAAAAGTCTCTTTTTGACCTCTCTGTGTGCCACTCAGTTGCCTTGCTGGGGGGAGGGAGTGAGGGGGAAGGCAGAGAGAGACTTCTCAGCATTTACCTAATTAGCAGTAATTAGAAGGCAGGGCCCTGGTGCTCTCCTCACAGCTGCTCAGAAGGACAGAGCCAGAACCACAGCAGACTGCCTGAGAGCCCAGGGCTGGTCTTGCCTCTCGGCTCACCTCTTTACTCCCCCACCAACAGACACTTACCTTCAACCCCAAAGCCATTTCTCTAACGTGTTATTTCTGGAGGTGAGGGGTCCGGGCCTTGCTTCTTAGCCCCCAAACATTTGCCTTGGATTAAATCAACCAGGTCTCACTAGAGTCAGAGCCAGATGGCCCTGCCCAATAAAGTACTGGTTCCCATGGCAACCCAAACCACACCCACAGGAGGCCTTGGCTGTCAGTAATGGGTGTACTGCCTTCCCCGAGCCCCAGCATTTGGCTCCAAGTCAGATACAAAGATCTCTAGAAGGCCAAACAACTGGTGACCCATGCTGACCTCTTCCCTTGGGGGTCACAGTTCTTTTCAGCTTGTTTGGTTTCAGACCAACAGGTCTAGAACCACAGGAGACCCTCAGATCTGCTGGCATCTCAAATGGTCAGCACCTCCAGACCTCCTGGGCCTGGAGCAGGTGAAATGGAATCGAGAGGCCATTTTTATTGGGAGTGTGCCCTGCACTGACCCCAACATCAGGCACCAGCTGTTGGGTACCCGTCCATCTTGTCCATGCTTATTAATGATTCTGATTAACCTCTATGGAGATCCATTATCTCTAAGCCAAGGGAAGATACTATTAATTCCCATCTGTGCCGGATTACTTACAGTTAGTGGTTGGTACTTTTCCATGGTCTCCCAACACATCTTAATCAGATAGTGAGTGGGTTTAATTAGCCGAAGTATAGGTTTTATTTTTTTTTATTCATATAACTACTTAATCTAATGGAAGCCTATTATCTGTGGCTTTTTTCCCATGCATAATTATTGCTGTTTTTAATTGATGGTGCATCAGGGGTTGCAGCTACAATATGGCAGCTGGAACACAAAGTTGCCTTTCCCCTAGAATGAAGGTTGAGAAAATGAGTTGTCAGAGAAGCATCAGATTTCTTGTTTTCATTGAGATGTGAGCTCCCAAGTGGAAGCTGCCGGGCTCCTGCCAAAAGACAGAAAATGTGGTTCTCAGCTGGGCGACCTCTGGGCTTCACTGCTGTTAAATGCCCTTCAGGAGCCCTGGGGCCGGAGCCAAATCAGGAACAGCTGGGAAAGATAGCTATTTGTCAATCCAACAAGATCATAATCAACCCCAGAGCAGGGACTGGATCTTCCTCTTGTTCTGCTCACTCAGTCCCACAGGCCCTGCCTGGAATGGGCTCCTGCACCCTGGGGTGTGTTCTGCACATGCGCAGTGGAGCTAAGATGACTGGCGGAAACCTGGCCTTTCCTAAAGAAAGTCATGAGTCTTCCTTGTAAAGGAAGCTGAAACTCTTCTTGCAGAGAGTCACCCACGTTCAAACTTGGACAGCAACTTTCTTGTAGCCTACAGAAGATTCTAGCTGTTCCTACTTTCAAGGAAAACACTGATCTTCAGTAAGACAAACTGCCAAGACCTAAGTGACCATCTGAGGCAGAGCAAGATCTCTAAGGACAAGGATCCATTGACCCACATTCCCAAGAATGAGAACCTTGATGTGTGGAATGATGTCTGGGCAAAAGCATGAAGTGTCAGCTTTCAAATAACATTGAAACCTTTGAACTTTTTCTTATAGATCAGCTTCTTCTAGGGAGTAATGAACAAAGCTCCCAGTTGGCGTAGTATGGGAAGACCCCAGAGCTTGTGATCAGTACTTGGCCTAAACAGGATGGCGGAGCTCTCCTAACCTAAGAGAAGCTGGGGGGTTATGGTATGGCGAATTGCCCTTCAAGCTTGGCCTCCATGCCCCTCTCTTTCTGTCTGTCTGTCTTGCCTCCAGCTCCCTCCAGACCCTGAGCAAGTCAGAGGAAATCTGCATAGCTGGCTTCAAAGACTGACTTCCCTTCCTGCTTGTCTCTTCCGGTTAAATAATATGACACAGATAGGAGGCCATGGAAGAGAAGGTGTCCAGGTGCTGGTTAAACTGCCTTTTCCTGGACAATCTAAGTTTCTGAAGCAGAACAAAAGGACTTTCTCCCTCAGCCCACAGCCATGGTGGTCTATTGTTGTCAGCAGTATTGGGTTTATTCCTTCCTTCCCGTTTTGCAAAAATATTTGTACAGAGACTTCTGAGCCTGACCCACAGTCAGCAGCAGACAGAAGCCCCGGATTCCCCTTGCAGCATTTTACAGGGTGACGGATCAGATAATGTACACTTAGCGAGTGCACAAATAATGTGAATCAGGGTTGGCATAGTGCAGTGAGGTGTAAAAAAAGCAATTTGAATTGTTCTAGGGAAACGTGAGAGCCGCCCTGACATGCTTGCTCACCAGCACGCTGCCCTGTGCCCTAAGAGGGCCAAGCTCCAAGCTCTGGCCGGAATGGCAACATGGCTACCCAATGTTTCTGGCCCCGGGAGCTGCCCCAGGAACAGAGAGCCCAGCGACATCCTCACAGAGACTGGAGAGGACACATGTTTGTACATGAGCACAGTTCAACTTCTGACTGCAGGGGATGGCTCCCCTTACTGATCTGTTAAGATTCTCCCAAAAAGAGAGAGAGGAAGATGAGAAGAATGAGGGCTGTGCCTTTGGACAGAGAGCAGACAGGTGGGCATTGTCTGTGTATGTATTTGCAAAGTGTTATCTGGTCTTCTCTGGACTGCCCAAAGTCATCCAGACTGTCCCCCTGCTTCCAGACAGCACGGTGCCTCCTCTCCCACACAACAAATGGGCTTCGGATTTGTTCATATTCTCCAGGGGAAGGAGATTTCGCATCTTCTCTTAGTCACCTGTTCCAGGATCTCACAACGCCCACCCTCCGGAAGTTCCTCCTATCTAGCCAAAAGTAGTCCTTCATGCAGCCTTCAACTCACATTTTGGGAGAAGGGTCTGGTCATACTTGGAAAGCCGATGGCACATGTTCTCTCACGTGCCTCAGCACTGACCTAGACGTAGAGCCATGGACTGAGCCTTCAGTTGGAGGGCGGTTATGTGAGCAAGTAGCCAGCACGTCCCTCAGGTCAGCCTCTCCGCCCCCGCACTGGCCTCTGAGGACTAGCCTGGAGCTTGCTTTGTCTAGCTCCTGCTACCTGATGACATTCTGCAAGGGACATAGAAGATCTCTTCCTTGTGCTGGCTCCCTCAGCCTCTGCCCTTTCAGCCCCTCCTCTCTCAATGTGATTTCTGTGAGATTTCCTGTCCAGCACAGAAGACAGGCTGTTTATCACTGTGACCCAAGCCTGGCAGGCCTATCTTGCAAAGCCAGGAGTTTCTGCAATCCTCCCCAGCCTGGTTCCCCACACCCCTCAGCCTTCTCAGCACTGTCTCCTAGCTCTCCTGGGAACATAGAAGATGGTCAATAAAATGATTTGGATTTATTTTTCAATAACCAGAAGTAGACATCGCCATGCACCTCCCTTAAGTCCCATCATCAAGCCAAGTTCCAAACCCAAAGCTCAGCATCTGGGTGTTTTCCAGGACCTGGTCATAGGGAAAGTGGTAGGAAATCTCTTGATTGTTTCAAATGAAAGCCGATTACAGGGAGAGAGGGAGTTTTCTGGTGGCTCAGGAAGCTGAGAGGTTTTGGGATAATGGATGGCCAGCCTGCTGCCTGCCCACCTGCATTACTGACCTCTGAGTGGTCAGGTGGGAGGCCTAGTGTAGATTAAGAACACAAACAAATGGGAAGACAGGACAGGCAGCCTGCTGAGGGACTGGCTAAGGACTCCAGATTTTTTTCCCCCGTAAAATCTGGGGACACATTTTCATGTTGTCTTTGCATAAATTTGTGTGCTGATTTGCATATATTTGCATTTTTGCCTTCAAAACACGCAAACTCCCAGAATATAAAATAAAATGCAATTAATTAATTAATTGATACAATGGGTGGCAAGTGAATCCATACAGGATGGGTAGGGGAGCCCTGATCAAGGGGCAGATTTTTTTTCTAGGTTGTCCCCCTAAGCTAGAATGGGTCTAGGGACATGATGCAACCTGTTCTGAAGTTGTCTGTCTCCTTCACTAGACAGTGGGCTCTTGAGAACAGAAACAAAGTTTCTTTGATCTCCATATCCCTGGGCTCCAGCACCAGCTCATCACATGTGAGACTGTTAATCACTATTTGGAGAAGATGCTAGTCAGTGACTAAGCAAGTGAATGACTGACTGTCCTAAAAACCTATGGTCCTGATGCAGACCTCCTGGGACCCAACCAGACAAGGCTGACTGGACAAACTTCAGACAATCCCATGTTGGGAAGAACCCCTCCCAGACCTGCTTAACAAAGATATGTGTCAGCTCATAGTCGTGAATAGGAAACCTAGAAGAAGTTGTAGAGCTATACCAGCCTAAGAACAAGGGCTCTTGTACCCAAGAAGGCCTGAACTCATATGTAGACCACACTACTACAGGAATGAGAGAGAGAAGTCGAGGCTGTGCAGTCTGCCCTCTATCTCCCCAAACCTGGAGGCTGGATGGTCTTCTGAGCGTGGAAAAGCCAGAGGCAGGGACCTACTTGTCCTCCTTCCATGCTTTATCCAGGTCAACTGGACGCACCTGCATAGAGAGAATTTCAGTTGAAGAATTGTCTCTGTTTGACTGGCGCATGGGCTTGTCTGTGGGGCATTTTCTTACTTATGAATTGATAAAGGAGGGCCCAGCCCACTGTGGGCAGGTGGGCCTGGGCTGTGTAAGAAAGATAGCAGCCACCAGGCGTGGTGGTGCATGCCTTTAATCCCAGCACTTGGGAGGCAGAGGCAGGTGGATTTCTGTGAGCCCAAGGCCAGCCTGGTCTACAGAGCTAGGTCCAGGACAGCTGGGGCTACCAGGAGACCCTGTCTCAAAAATACCAAAAAAAAAAAAAAAAAAAACCAGGACACAGGAAACAAAGAAAGAAAGCCTCTGAGCAAGCCAGAGGGAACAGGCCAGTCAGCAGTGTTTCTCCATGGTCGCTGCCTCAGCTCCTGCCTTAGCTTCCCTTGGTGATGGACAGTACCCATAAGCCAAATAAACCCTTTCCTCCCCAAGTTGTTTTCAGTCACTGTTTTATCACAGCAACAGAAAGCAAGTTAGAACAAAGGCCTTGCTCAGAAAGAAATCTCAAACTTATGGAAGTCCTTACATATAAGCCCAAGAAATATTGTTTGACTAATTTTCTAATCCATTTCCAGAAACTTCTCTCCTCAACCCTACTCTTCACCTACCAACATCACCTCTCCTCCCTGTTTTCCAAAGCCCCTAAGAACTGCCATTTGGCACCTGGTATAGTTCCCATACAGGAGATAGTACAAGCTACAAGCTGTTAATTCTTTGAAACAGGAAGTTCCCCAGATCCATCTTTCTATGCTATGTCTGCTCTCACCCCAAACTTGGAAAGTATCAAGAGTCATTATTCTTTCTCTTGTACACATCTCCCCTATAATAAATAACCCCCAGGGACAAAGAGTTAAGGGAATGGATTTTGGAACTGGATGCTCACATTAGATTCATGGCTCCACTTCTGATGATAGGCAAGTTCTTCAACTTTTCTGTCTCTTCGCTGTGTGTGTGTGTGTGTGTGTGTGTGTGTGTGTGTGTGTCTCCTGTGGGGTTGCTATGAAGATTAAATGAGATCATATACACAGAGTGCTTACGACAGGGCATGGCAGGTGTAGTGTTGGTGGTTTAGTGGTTTAGCTGCCTCCCAGCATCCACGGCACTGAGTTAAATGCCACCCGAGTGTCAGTACTTTTTATTATAAAGAAGTATTGCATTATAACAATTCCTTACCTTTGCTGCATAGAAAAAGTGATAAAGTGGTGACCGAAAGTGAGGAGGACATGGATGGAACACATCTCCAAGTGACACTGGAAGGCTTAGGGAAAGCTTAACGGTTTCCTTGTTACTGTGCAGCTCCCCGAATATAGACCGTAAAGCCAGTGCTTATAGAGAAGCCAGTGTAGTGTCTGAGTAAAGAACTGAGAGGTCCTCACAAGTGACCTAGGCATGTTGGGCAGGCTGACGCAGGTCTCCTAATCAGCTACATTGATAGAGCCAGGGATTTGGTGATATGGCCTGGGCTTTGGAGATCAGGCTGAGGAAACACAGAAGAGGAATCAAGCCTGCCCCAGGGTTAGGACGTAGTGCATCTTCAGGCCTCCGGAGTTAGGGAAGATGAGGGAGAAATGCCCACAGTCTGAGGAGGCTAGAACATGCCAGAAAGGGGTGCTGCTGCCCGTGCTGTCCACCCTTCCCTTTCGCTGGCTCAGAATGCATCTTGGACACATGACCAAGAAAAGGTGGCTGTGAGAGTCACTGCTTATCCAAAGAAAATAGCAAAAAGAGCTCAGAGCTGCAGAGCTTTTCTGAAGTGATATAGACAGCGTGAAGAGCGAATGAAGAAAGACCAGAAGCAGAATGTCAGGTGCAGATCCTGCTGCTGTGGGGATAGGAGCTCTAGGCTGGCTTCAACTTCTTCTGTGAAATGACTTCGAAATATAGATGCTGCTGTTCCCATGTTACAGATATCGTAAGAGAACTAACAAGTCTGCAAAGATAAACAAGTGGTGGTGGCCAGATGAGACTGCAGGAAGGGCTATGCAGGACTAAATGCCTGGGCTCTTTGTGCATCTCTGGAGGAAGAAGAGTACATAGCCTGGGATGGAAAAGCACAGAAGGATGGAGGGAGAGGTGATGAGACAGAGAGGAGAAGAAGCATGGTGGGGGTTGGGGAGAAGCAGAGCTGGGAAGTTGTGTGCATCTGACATTAAGTGAATGGTATGCAAATGAGATGCAAAACTACATGCAAATGAGTAAGCAGGCTTTTTTATAGTCAACCACGTGACTCCTTCTGGCACAATTGCAGCACAAGGCATACCTGCCCAAACTAGTTGTACTCGTGCTCCAAGCAGAAGTTTTCTGCCCGTTCTCACTCTCGCTGGGCCTCCTTCCCTCTCCTGCACCTTTTAGCCCTCATCCTAAGATGGAGGCCAGCAGTCCTAGCACCCACCACCCGCAGAGGACAGATGGGCTTGTCAGTTCCCCGAAGAGGCAGTCACTCGCCCTCTTTCCATCACGACTTCCTACTGGGAAGCTCGCTGGCCACTTGAGATCAGCCCTTGCCATGTTCTTGACCCCACTTGTCAAATTAGTCTCCCGGCTCAGTGGTGCCCTTTAAAAACTGGCAATAGAAACAGAACCTACCTTTGTAAGGGCCTTTTCCTGATCCCGCCACACTCAGCAGCTTCTCAGGTCAAGAATAACAACTATTCCCAGGGCCTGGCTTAGGTTTGGGAAGAGTCTTCCAAGCTGTCTTATGAAGGTTGCACCTGAACTTGGTACATGGTATGCCTAGCCTTTCCCATTCTTGATGAAGACTTAGGAAAGATCTAGGCTACCCCTCTGAACCATTCCAATTTTAACGCTTTGCTTCCATCTGGACCTTCTTGCTGGGGTCCATCCGAATTCCTTACTGCTGGAATGCCAGCCAATTCTGCTTTGTCCTTGGTGGGGAGCCCTGCCTTCTCATTTTTAGGGGAAAGAATATGCTTTGGCCATACAGTGTTCCAGTGTAAGCTTGCTCCGTTCAGCCACCCACCCCTATCTGGGCCTTCAGGCACTTACTGACAAAATACTGGGCTTTTGCTTTCTCCTACCTGCTTGGGCACCATGATGTGTGTCCAGGGCCCGATGTCAATGGGCCTGGAGATCTCCTGGCCGAAAGTACAGAAAACTCATGGGCTCAGAAAAGCAATGCTATCTTTGCACTTTGTTTTTTTAAGTTTCCAAAAGGAGTTCTAGATAATCACTTTGTTTTTTAAAGTCAGCTATCAGCAGAATTATTTTCGGGATGAACTGTCCATGGGGGATCCTGGAAAGGCAGAATCCATTGGCTAAAATATTCTTAGGAACTTCAAGAGTCAGCTCAGAGGCTTTGCTCCTTGAGAGGACTTGCTCTTCTCTCTTGGGGTCAGGTTCAGACTCAAGCATCAGGTAGCAACTGCATATCATGTGTCAAGTGCTATCCTTGCCTCTCTCAAATGCGTTATCTCTTTAAACCCTGACATTAGTGCTGTAGTCTTATCCTAACTTAAGAGATGAAGAAATCCAAGGTCACAGCTAATCCAGTACCTGTTAGTCTCTTTGGGTCTTCGGTAGTCAGTGCTGCTAGATGTCTGCCTAAGTTCTCTGAATACTACTTTCCACTCATTGTCTTTTTCTCTAATCATAGAAATCACGTACTTGGTAAGCTTGAACTACTTTGACTCGTCCAGAGTTAGAGGCAGCTGCACAGCTTTCCCTCTCATCACCATCATCACCCGACCCGCACCTCCACCCCACTGAAAGAAGCTGCTCCTCAGAAATGTGAGCAGCAGTAGAAAGAGCCTCTGGCAGGATCACAGGCAGAGGGGCAGCCCTGCCCAACTGTCTGGCTTCAATCTAGAATGAGTTGCAATTCCAACTCCGGGCACTTTCCCTTTCTTTTGATGTCACTGTCCCTGCCATCTTCAGCAAGGAGGCTGAGGAAGCAGGTTAGAATATTAAAAGGACACTCAGAGGCTGGTAACTGCAATAAATGCTGTGATTCTGGTATCTGAGTAGGCTACTGTTCGGATAGATCACATTTCATCATTCCAGTTCTTCAACTACCAGGCTTATTTTGATCCAGGGCTGGGCTGAGCCACATATGAGTTAGTAAAGTAGCTACAGTTCTGCCCTCTGGAAGCTGAGATCTGAAAACCACTCAAGGTAAGATAGTTCTCCTGGGTTGAGCCAACTCCCCCAAATGCTACACGATTAGGAGTCTTCTAAGAAATTATAAAATAGGCTGGGCATGGTGGCGCACGCCTTTGATCCTAGCACTTGGGAGGCAGATGCAGGCGGATCTTTGTGAGTTCAAGGCCAGCCTGGTGTACAGAGCAAGTTCCAGGCCAGCCTGGTGTACAGAGCAAGTTCCAGGACAGCTGGGGCTACCTGTCTCAAAAAGACAAAAAAAAAAAAAAAATTATAAAATAGAGCCAAGCCTGGTGGCAATGTCTGTAATACATGCATGCGTGCACTGGGAGGAGGAAACAGGAGTTCAAGTTCAGAGACCCAGAGCCTATGGGGTATACATAGTGAGTCCTCCTGTCAGAAGATCAGAAGCGTGGGGAAGGAAAAGGAAGAAGAGAGGAAAGGGAAGAGAGGGAGGAGAGGAGGGAGGGGAAGGAAGAAAGAAGAAGAATGAAAGAAAAAAGAAGAACTTGAGAGGAAGCGGGAATTCATGGGAGAGACTGGGGGAGGGAGGGAAGGAGGGAAGGAGGGAGGGAGGGAAGAGAAAAGGACAGAGAAAGGGAGAAAGGGAAGGGTTGGGAGAGAAGGAGGGAGGAATGGAGGAAGATGGAAGAAATGAAGAAAGGAAAGAAAGAAAGCAGTAATAAATTGGGTAAGGTTCAAATAAAAAGCTCCAAGGTTTGTTTCAGACCATTGGAAAAATTATCTATTCCCCTTCCAATTGTCCTGTACCCTACATCCCTTCTTTGTTAGGTGAGGGTCTCTGGACTAAGAGCAGAGTGGTACAAAATAAGTAATGAATATTTGCTGGGTGGAAGGTAAGATGAGTGAATGTTTAATGGATGGGTAAATAAATCAGGTTTGGAGACATTGCAGAGAGTTTCCTGACTCCCTAAAAGCCACCATCCATGCTAGGGAAAAGTGACCTTGTGTCCTTGTCCAGTCCCCAGCCACACTGCAAGCCCCTGAAGAGCTCAGATGCACCCTGTTCAGAGGCCTCATCTGTCTGGGGACGCCTCTTGGGAAGCCCAGGGACAGCTGAGATTATGCCTGGCCCACGGTACTTTTCTAAGTCATAGACAACGAGGCTTGACTCCTCAGAAGCCAAGAAGCTTTGTTTAAAAAGACAGCTAGTTAAGAGAGTGGACACTATTTTTAAATGCCTGAGTGTGCTGAATAATTAAGCAAAAACTTTTATTTTCAGGGGGGAAAATTCCTCCAAATGCTGTATCAAGCAGGGTACTGAATTTGTCATAGGCAGTTGTTGGCAAGATAGTGAGACTGTGTTTCTTCCAATACAGAGAAAGAGAACTCAGATCAGACCTCCAGGCTATTGCCCTTAATGCACACAGAGGCTATGCTTTCTGATGTAGAACAATCACTCTGTACCTATCAGACAAGGTCACTCCAAGGTCACTCTGTCTTTCCCCTATCTCCATACAGAATTGCTTGTCTAGATTTTTGCTGGATAACAAAATTTGCAGTTGGGAGTTGGGTAGCCAACCCAATTCCCATTTTACACAGAAAAATATTGAGGACTAGAGAGGCTCAGGATTTACCAAAAGTCCCACCAAATAGATGACTGAGCTGATGCCCCCTGACGGCCCAGCTTCCCCTTCTCTGCCAACTGAAGACAGTTCATCTTCTCCCCTTGCTCAGTTTTGGTTTGGGCTTGTGTGCTGGATAGCCTTAGTCGTCAACTTGACATACCTAGACAGAGGAAGCTCAACTAGGGAATTGCCAAAATTGGCATTTTCTTGATTGTTGAGTGATGTGGGAGGACCCAGCCCACTGTGGGTGGTGCCACCCCTGGGCAGATTGTTGTGTATTGTGTAAGAAAGCAGGCTGAGCATGGGCCAGAGGACTAAACCAATAAGCAGCATTTTTCCATGGTCTGGGCTTCAGCTCCTGCCTCCAGGTTCCTGTTCTGAGTTTCTACCTTGGGTTCCCCAAGTAATGAATTGTGACCTGGGAGATATAAGATGAGTAAGCCCTTTCTTCTCCAAGTTGGTATTGGTCAGAGTGATTTATCACAGCAATTAAAAGCAAACTAGAACAGGGCCGGGCATGGTGGCGCACACCTTTAATCCTAGCATTTGGGAGGCAGAGGCAGGCGGATCTTTGTGAGTTCAAGGCCAGCCTGGTTTACAGAGTGAGTTCCAGGACAGCTGGGGCCACAGGGAGACCTTGTCTTGAAAAGACCAAAAAATAAAAAATTAAAAATTTTTTTAAAAAAGCAAACTAGGACAGTGGGTTATGGTTGGTTGGTTGGTTGGTTGGTGGTTGGTGGTTTTGTTTTGAATTCAGTGTTAGGACTTGAACCAGGGCCTCACGCAAGCAGAGCATTCCCCCTCACTACAGAGCTGAATCCCTAGGTCATAAATCTTTCTTTTTTTTTTTTTTTTTTGGTCTTTTCGAGACAGGGTCTCCCTGTAGCCCCAGCTATCCTGGAACTCGCCTTGTAGACCAGGCTGGCCTTGAACTCACAAAGATCCACCTGACTCTGCCTCCCAAGTGCTAGGATTAAAGGCGTGCGCCACCACCCCCGCGATAAATCTTTTTTTCTTTTTAAGCCACCAGTGTATAAAGATTGCTTTTTGGGGGGCTGGAGAAATGGCTCAGCAGTTAAGAGCCCTGGCTGCACTTGCAGAGGATCCAGGTTCAAATACCAGCACCCACATGGTGGCTAACAACTATCTGCAACTCCAGTTCCAGAGGATCCAATACCCTCTTCTGACCTCTGCAGACATTGCACAACACAGGTGTACTTACATACACACAGGCAATACATTCATACACATAAAATAATAAAAATTAATAAAAAAATTTTTTAAAAGAAAAAACATCTCTTTCGATTTTTGCTTTGAGGTTTCTATGTTTTGAAGGGTGTGGGAAGGGTTTTGTTTTTCTTTTTTAGGGTTGGGTTGTTGGAGGGAAGGGTGTTTTTAAGCAGGATCTCACTGTGTAGCCTAGAATGGCTCTAAATTCACTCTGTAGACCAAGCTGGTCAGTCTCATACTTGAGAGAGTGGTGGATAGTGTGGAATTGGAGTTACAGTCAGTTATTAGCTGGCATGTGGTTGCTGGAAACTGAATCCCAGTTCTCTACAAGAGTAGCCAGTGCTCTTAACTGTTGAGCCATCTCTCTAGCCCCTGTGATGATTTTTTATTAAATATGTCTTATTAAAAATCTAAATTATTTTTTATTTAAAAAAGGATCATCAGGTCTTGAGGAGAGGAAGGCTGTCTTATACCTCTCTGCATATTCATCAGCGTCTAGAACATCAGTGCTACTTGATACATGTGAATCTGTAAACAGATGGATGGATGGATTGAATGATTATATGATAATGTTTAATAGATTCTTAACAAATGTAAATAAAATAACATTTCCTGAGGTTTAGTGTCAGTGTTTGCTTAAAGACATAGCTGAAGATTACATATAAACACACCACTGGGGCTGGAGAGCTGGTTTAGTGGGTAAGAGCACCGACTGCTCTTGCAGAAGACTGGGGTTCGAATCTCAGCATCCACATGGTGGCTAACAACCATCTGTAAGTCCAGTTCCAGGGGATCGGACACCCTCTTCTGACTTCTGCAGGCTTTACATGGCATGAGTACACTTATATACATGCATGCAACACACTCATACACATAAAATAAAAATTAAAAAACAACATGCACATACATAGCCACACACACACACGCACAGTGCTCAAACATAATAGTCCTCACACTTATCCTATAGATGGGAAAATGGAAGCATAGACAAAAAGGAAGAAACCACCTCTCTCATGGCTAGGGAAAGAATGGCAGGCATTTGCAGTCCCAGCTGAGACACTCCACATACATGTCGTGTGTGTGTGTGTGTGTGTGTGTGTGTGTGTGTGTGTATGTGTGTGTGAAGTGAGGAGGTACAGGTGGAAGCCAGAGGACAACCTTAGGTACAGTTCCATAATGAGTTTGGAGATAGTCTCCCTTCGGCCTGGAACTATGGAACTAGCCAGATAGGCTAGCTGGCCAGGAAGCCCCAGGATGGCCTGACTCCGCTCCTCAGGGCCGGGACTACAAGCCCTCAGCACCACATGGCTTTCTTTTTTTGGTATTTTTGAGACAGGGTCTCCCTTTAGTCCCAGCTGTCCTGGAGCTTGCTCTGTAGACCAGGCTGGCCTTGAACTCACAGAGATCCACCTGCCTCTGCCTCCCAAGTGCTAGGATTAAAAGCATGCACCGTGGGGCTGGAGAGATGGCCTAGCGGTTAAGAGCGCCGGTTAAGAGCGCCGACCGCTCTTGCAGAGGACCCGGGTTGATCCCCAGCACCCACATGGTGGCTGAGAACCATCTGAAACTCCAATTCCAGGAGAACTCCAGCTCCAGGGGAATCCGACACCCTCTTCTGACCTCCGTGGCATTGCACGACACGGGTGCACAAACTTGCATGCAGACAGTACATTCATACACATACAGAAATAAAAGCATGCACCACCACTCCCGGCATGGCTTTCTTTTACATGGGTTCTGGGACTGACACTCAACCTGTTTGCAAGGTGAGCACTTAGCTGACTCAGCCATCTCCTCAGCCCCACCGACTGCCATTTTTTATTGATGGCATTTTTATTTGTTTAGATGAAGGGATAGACAAGAAGTGAGTTCCCTTAGAATAGCCTGTAGCTCTCCAGTGGATGTTCTCAGACACCAGAAGATGAAGGGGAGATAATTCTACCCTTCAGAAAAAGCAAAAGAAAAACATTGTTAGTGTTTCTTCTTCATACCCCAAATTACAGGTGTGACTGGTGGGATATTAATTACAAAAGAGCCTCATTAATCTCTAATGGAGACACTGGGTTTTGTTGGGGTTTTTATTATTACTGTTATTCTCTAAGTACTTGTAGAAAAATTTAGCATTAAAAATCACTTGAGTCAAAATTATTTACCAGTATGGTAATTCTTTCCACGACAACTGGGGAAGTCATTTTTCCTTCCAGTACTACGGATGGAGTCATTAGCTGCAATTAGCAATGACTTTGTCATTCCTCTCAGAGTCTGGCTTCAGCATCCGTGAAACAAGCAGATCTTTTCTCCTTCCCAGTAGGGACTCTGAGCTTCCACAAGTCTTGTCCCCTATTTAGAAATGGAAAGGAAGCTATTCCCCTGTGGTGGAACCTGTCGCTGAGTCGCAGAGATGGAGGAGGCTGGGATCAGTTGGTCCCCAGTTCTAAAGGGAACAGCACACAGAGGAGTGAAAGGCAAATGGTTTCGTTCATGTCCACATGTGTTAGGGTAAGAATAATTTCCAAACCTAACCCAGGTTTTGTAGATGACATTTTTTTTTTTTTGAGACAGGGTCTCCCTATAGCCCCAGCTGGCCTGAAATTCACTCTATAGACCAGGCTGGCCTTGAACTCACAGAGATCCGCCTGCCTCTGCCTCCTGAGTGCTAGGATTAAAGGCACATGCCATCATGCCGGCTTAAAGATGGTTCTTAGCCGCCATGTGGGTGCTGGGAATTGAATCCAGATCCTCTGCAAGAGCAGTCAGTGCTCTTAAACGCTGAGGCATCTCTCCAGCCCCTGTAGATGGCATTTTTAGAGGGGATTTTCCTTTTTTTCCAGGGAGGAAAAGGGTTTATTTTCATTTACAAGTTATCATGTATCCTTGAGGAAGCCAAACAGGAGCTCAAGGAAGGAACCTGGAAGCAGGAACAGAAGCAGAAGCCACAGGGGAACGCTGCTTACTGGCTTGCTTCCCCTGGCTTGGTGAGCTACCTTTTTTTTTAATTATTTTTTTATGTGTATGAATGCACTGTCTGCATGTAGGTTTGTGCACCCATGTCATGCAATGCCGCGGAGGTCAGAAGAGGGTGTGGGATTCCCCTGGAACTGGAGCTAAAGACGGTTCTCAGCTGCCATGTGGGTGCTGGGAATTGAACCCGGGTCCTTTGCAAGATCAGTCGGCGCTCTTAAACTCTAGGCCATCTCTGTAGCCCCAAGGTGAGCTACCTTTCTTACACAGTCCAGGGTCACCTACCCAGTAATGGCACCACCCACATTTGGCGAGGTCCTCCTGCAGCAATTAGTAATCAAGAATAGCTCCCTACACACTTATCCACAGGCCAATTCAATGGAGGAAATTCCTCAATATAGTTTCTCTTCCTATGTGTGTGAAGTAGTCAAGCGACATTACCCATCACAAGTCTACACCTTGTCAATTTGATATTCCCACACATGACTCTTAAACCATAATTTGTCCTTGTCCCCAAGATTTCATATTAATGTCAAAATATAGGGCATAGCCCAACCTTCAGAGCCCCACAGTCTTTAAAAATTCAATACTTTAAGAGTTCAAAAGGTCTCTTTAAAAGTCCAAAGTTTGGGGGCTAGAGAGATAGCCTAGTGGTTGAGAGCACCAACTGCTCCTGCAGAGGACCTGGGTTCGATCCCCAGCACCCACATGCCGGCTAAGAACTGTCTGTAACTCCAATTCCAGGAGAACTCCAGTTCCAGGGGAATCCGAGACCCTCTTCTGACCTCCACGGCATTGCAAGACACGGGTGCACAGACCTAGATGCAGACAGTACATTCATACATATACAAAAATAAATAAAATTAAAATAAAAAAATAAAAGTCCAAAGTTTTGCGCCAGGCGTGGTGGCGCACGCCTTTAATCCTAGCACTTGGGAGGCAGAGGCAAGCAGATCTTTGTGAGTTCAAGGCCAGCCTGGTCTACAGAGCGAGTTCCAGGACAGCTGGGGCTACAGAGAGACCCTGTCTTGAAAAGACCAAAAATAAATAAAATAAAAGTCCAAAGTTTTGCTGGACACAGTGGTGTACACCTTTAATCCCAGCACTTGAGAGGCAGAGGCAGGTGGATCTCTATGACTTCAAGGCTAGCCTGGTGTACATAGTGAGTACCAGGAGAGCTGGGGCTACAAGGAGACCCTGTCTCAAACAGACCAAAGGAAGAGAGAGAGAGAGAGAGAGAGAGAGAGAGAGAGAGAGAGAGAGAAACAGCCAAGTCTCAAGTACTTCTTATTCCAAAAGGTAGGAACCAGGACAGACAAGCAATCATACTTCAACAAAACCAAAGTCCACAGTATGTTTCCAAAATCTTGTAGCTCAATTTCTGACATCGAGGACTCACTCATGATCTTCTAGGGACCACAGGGCTGGGGCAGCTCCATTTCCACAGGTCTGTCATCTATGGCACATGCATGTAGGACCACAGGGCACAGGGCTGGGGCAGCTCCATTTCCACAGGTCTGTCGTCTATGGCACATACATGTAGGCTCAGGCTGGCCCTACTGTACGCTTGCTGGTGTCTTTGGTAGACATCCCAAAGTCCTAGCATCTCCAGTATCCTGGGTCTCCACTGTAGAGGACAATTTTTTTTGTCTTTTTGAGACAGGGTCTCCCTGTAGCCCTAGCTGGCCTAGAACTTGCTATGTAAGACCAGGCTGGCCTCGAACTCACAGAGCTCTGCCTGCCTCTGCCTCCCAAATGCTGGGATTAAAGGCATTTGTCAACACCCCAGCTAAGAGGACAATTTTTAAAACTTTTTAATCCATTATTTACTTATTTATTAAATTTTATGTGTATTTGTGTATTGCCTGCATGTGTTGGTGTATGCAATGCCCATGGAGGCCAGAAGAGGACATCAGATCCCCTGGAACTGGAGTTACAAGTTAGCTACCATGTGGGTGCTAGAAACAAAACCCAGTTCTTCTGTAAGAGCAGCCAGTGCTCTTAAATCCTGAGCCAGTTCTCCAGCCCTAGAGTTTAACTTTTGCCGTCGCTAAGCTAGTGTGGCACTAGGGGTGGAATAGAGTCAGACTCCAAGTCAATGTTCTTAAAAATATCATCACAGATGGCGAGTGACCACAAGGAAACAAGAGTTTTCCAGACAGCTAGTCAGTCACACACGAACTCACAACAATGGTGACAGCGCACACAAGTCCCATGGAAGCCAAAGACAAAATCCCAACATATCACAAGGAACTGGGTCAGAAATCCAAACCCAACTAAGGAGCTGCTGGAAAGTATCTTACTGGGTGGGGACTCTTAGTAGGTTGATCAAACTCCAGTGCATGAATCCACACTGAAGGACATGTGGGTACACAATTCAGTCTCTATAGGCCGTATTGTACATATCGTGGAGTACATTGAATTGGGTGGGGGGTTGAGGGAAGGTGTGGGTGGGGGAGGGAATCTAAGTATATCAAATTATGTTATATTAAAATCTCAAAAATTCAATTAAAAGATTTCCAAGGCCATTATTCTACTCTTCTTTGCATGCTGCTTTTGTTTCCTGTGTTGCTTATTTATAACTACAGTAACACAACAAATTCAGGCTAGAATGCTAATATTATTTTGCTATACCTCACATTTTTATTGAATTTTTATGTGCTTCATACATAGTTTTTCAGTCAGTCCTAATTGTCATTATACGGACTTCTCCCTTGGAAACCCCCCCCCCGCCCCCCGCACAGAGTTCCCACCTTCTGTCCTTCCTGCTAGGGTCCACTGTACCAAATCACTCTCCCCAGTCACTCAGTGCCATCTCCTCCCGAGGCTCTAGTCAGCCTAACTGGAGTCTCTTTTCTAAAGACGCCCAGGTCTTCCTCACCTGACCACCATCTGCTGCCAATATTTCCTCAGCCAAGATTGGGCCCTGCTACCCATTTCTCCAGTTCTGTGCTGGGTTTTTGTCCAGTCAATCTTGCATGGGTCTTGTGCATGCAACCAATGCTGTAGGTTCATATGAACCAGTTCCCAGGAGCTTATAGGATTCATTTCTGTTTGGTCTTGTATCTCCTCCCTGGCTCTTACAGTCTTTCTGCCCCCTCTTCAGCAATGTTCCCAAGCCCCGGGTGGGCAAAGCTGAATATAGGCAGCCTGTCCATGGAACCACACTCTGTAGACTCCTAATCTTCATGGTTTGGCCATTCAGGCTCTTTTGAGTTCCTGGTCTGCTGCATGAAAGAGCTTTCTTAATGAGAGTGAAGAGGTAGTTAATGCCTTCTTAGGTCCTTGTTCTATGATGCTTGGGTCTTATTTGTAGGAGTTGCATTGTAGATGTGTCATCCAGGCATGAACCATTCACAAACCATGTCAGTGTGTGTCCGGTTGTGGGACTCTGTACTATTCTCATCTGGTGCAAAAGAAGCTTCTTTTCTGAGTGGTGTCTGGGATATTTGTCTGTAAATATAAGGGTGATTATTTTGTGGTTAGTAAAATGTTGTCTTAGCCTAAGGATGTGTCAGCCTTGGGGAATTGTCTAAGATCTATGACCCCTCCAGTTGTGTGCATCTGAGTATGTTAACAATACCACACATGAGTTTCCTCCCACTGAGTGGGCTTTAGGTCCAATTGATTAGCTCTTGATTTCCCCCAAAATAGAATTGCTGCTATCACACCGATATTGTATGCTGTGCTGGTCATTGACATGGATATTTGGTCTTGAGGCTGATGTTGGACAACCTACTGATGATCTCCCTTAGTGGCTTGCATAGTGTTGTATACAGGTATGAGAGCTAGCCTACAGGGGTAGTGGCTTCCAGGTCAGGTCCAGCTCCATTGCTCAAGATCAGGTTTCTGAAGAATGTCCTGTCTTCGACAATAGGGTCTTACTTTCTGGTTCTGGGAGGCAATCAATGACTGTGGCAACAGCCTGTGTAATTTTGAGAATCTCTTGGACTATCCTGGCCAATGAATCAAAGCTATGAGGTGTGGTGGCTTCCAGGTCAGTCCAGCTCCATTGCTCAAGATCCAGTCTCTGAAGAGGACAATGTTTTTTTTTTTTTAATTTTTATTTATTTCTGTATGTGTATCAATGTACTGTCTGCATGCTGGTTTGTGCACCCGTGTCGTGCAATGCCGCGGAGGTCAGAAGAGGGTCTCGGATTCCCCTGGAACTGGAGTTCTCCTGGAATTGGAGTTTCAGACGGTTCTCGGCCGCCATGTGGGTGCTGGGGATCGAACCCGGGTCCTCTGTAAGAGCGGTCGGCGCTCTTAACTGCTAGGCCATCTCTCCAGCCCGAGGACAATGTTTTTTAAGTGAGCAATTGAGAAGAAGATATGGGAAGATCTTGCCAAGCAATATGTAAATAAACTAAGGATTGAAAACCACTTGTAGCCATGCAGTCTCCCTTCCACCGTGGGACCAGAATTCAGCTCTGATAATTCCCAAATCATTTTTGACATGCAGTGTACTGAAGACATCTCCCTTTTCCCCTGAACAGCTATTAGGATTAATACAACTCTGATGATGACGATGATGACGACGAAGATTCTTTAGTATCCAGGAAAATACTACAGGGCTTCTTCTCTTCAAGTGCTCTCCATTCTTTTCCTCCTCCAAGGTCCTTATCCCCCACTGACTTAGCTCATGCTGAGATCATTTCAGAATCTACCACCTGCCCCATCGCTGGCAGCCCTGTGCACCAACCAAACCATACTTGCCCTGGAGCCCCACACCGTCACAGCTCCATATAAAACCAATTCCATCTGTGACTTATTACACTTCTCTTTGTTTTTCACTTGTGTCCATTAGAGGCATTTCCTAGGATCAAGAGAATGATTCAAATAGTAGTCTCACAGGACAACGAAGGGACAGGAAGGCCCCTTATCGCCTTTCAGACAGCAACTAGAGATGT
This sequence comes from Rhizomys pruinosus, assembly GCA_009823505.1. Taxonomy (NCBI): domain Eukaryota; kingdom Metazoa; phylum Chordata; class Mammalia; order Rodentia; family Spalacidae; genus Rhizomys; species Rhizomys pruinosus. Next base: position 813,251 of record VZQC01006931.1, read on the forward strand.
TGTCTCTACTGCCTAGGCTGGGAGCTCCAGTGTCCTATTCAATGAAACAGTTGTTTGCGTAACGTTGAATAGCCTCTGACTAGGATGCTTTCCTCCTTAACCTAATCCATCCTGTCCTCTGGTCTGAACTGCATAAAAGATAGTGCCAATGATATTTCATAAAGCACCTGTGTATGACATTGAGCCCCAAGAATATAAGTGATCAATTCACACTGGTCCCTTAGGCTAGAATCTTCAAGGAAACCATAAGAAAGGCTTGGCTGGCCAACCCCATCCACTGACCAAGACTGGACATGTCTCTTAGGGGTGAGGCCTCAGGGACACTTAACCTTTGGAGTTTGAGAGACACTAACTAGTTTCAGAGTTTCCAACTCTAGAAGTGTCTCTGGCCACTGCTGGCCTCCCCTCCCTAAGCCCTCTCTTCATGTACATTCCTGTCTTGCCGGGGGAGGTAGCAATTCTCAGATTCCCCTGGGCAGACTCCCCTGGCCCCTAGGTGTCTTCTAGATCTCCTTCCTTGGAATGAAGCTGAGTTTGGGGGGACTGTGGCCAAATCAGGGGGGCTTAGCTACTGAGCCAGGGGGAGACAAGAGGAAGGCCACTTTTCTTTCTAGCTTCCTTGACTCTAAAATGAAAGGACTTAACGAGAGATAGTCCCAGTTTCCCCATCCGCCAGTCCCTAACCTCTCCCAGCATCATGCTTTCAAAATATCCTCCTTTTGTGGTTTTGTTGCCTTTGGCCCTTATAACCTGATTCTCTAGCAGGGAAGAGAGAGTTCAGCCTTCAGCTAGTTTCACAAAGAAGCTCTTCAGCAATCCTCCATGGAATTGACAAAGGCCTTTAAAGCTAGAAGAGTGATAGGTATCTTTGTGCTAGGTGATCTGGCTGCTGAAGAAGGAGGCATGGGTATAAAGAACTCAGATTCCGGGTCTACATGCACCTTGTGGTCAGGTCCTGGGAACAAGGTACTCAGTCTCTAGGAGTCTCAGTTTCCTCACTGACACAACAGAGAAACAATGACAGCAGATCACACAAGGGTCTCATGTGATGCAAATGAGATAATTTGTGTAGCCAGGTCATAGGAGTACTTGCCACATGGTAGGAGATAATTTGTGTAGCCAGGTCATAGGAGTACTTGCCACATGGTAGGAGATCATTTGTGTAGCCAGGTCATAGGAGTACTTGCCACATGGTAGGAGATAGTTTGTGTAGCCAGGTCATAGGAGTACTTGCCACATGGTACCTATTGGATTTGAGGAACCCTGGCTGAGAACAGAACGGTACCCTGAAAACTCAGCCAACCTGCTTCCCTCCAGGACTTTCTCCAAACCCTGGATTTAAATTGTGTGTTACTTTATCCAAAAATAAAAGAGGTCGGTGAAAAAGTCTGGAGTAGGTTTAGATGGTAAGGAACAGAGCGGGACCTGAAGCCTGGGTCCTGCCTTCAAAGCTGCCAGCTACACCTGGAATCCTCATTCCTTCAGTCTACGGCATTCCCTTCTATCCCCTCTCCTTTCAATCAAACACTTCAAAGAGATGCTCAGAGAAGGAACTTTGAATTCTCCGCTAGCTGGTTTTCATGAGAGGAAACCAAAGAATGTTTCTTTTTGAGCTGGATCTGCACTTCCAATCAGTTTTCCTAGCTGGTGGGGACTCGTGCTCAAAGGCCCACCCTGGATTAATGAAATTTAAATGTGAAGCGGTAGCGTCCACAGGAAAATGAGGAGGACCCTGCATGGAGGGGTAAGGCTTGAGCAGCAGAGGAGATGGGGATTGAGGAAGAGAGGGACAGCCAGGGACAAGGACAGATAGAGGAGAGAAGAAAACGGCTGAAAGAAAAGAGAGGAGGGGCTAGAGAGTCCAGTGCTTGCTGTGCCAGCCTGAGGACCTGAGTTCAGATTCCGACACTGAGAGTACAAAGGAACAAAATGGGGTACAGCAGCTGTCCATGACCCCAGCTCTAGAAGGGCAGAGACAAGAGGATCTAGGGGGCTTGTGGGCCGACCATTCTGGCCAATCAATGAGCTCCAAGTTCAGTAACAAACAGATCTTGTCTGAATAACTGGTGGAATTTGATAGAGGAAGACCCCAGGGTCAAGCTCCGGCCTCCACACAGAACCCAGAGGCACCACGCGTATGCATGCACCGTGCACACAGAATTTTTTAATTGAAAATAATGAAAATAAAAACCCCAAACAAACAAACTGCTTCCACTGCCAGGAAATGTTCAGTGGTTGAAGGCATTACTAGGACAGGAGATAAGGAAACCTCAGAGATAGGAAATAATTATTTTGTATCTGTCTTTACAAATGAAAATGAAGGGCATTTACTCAAATAGGATTTAGATATTCAGGAACAGAAGGGAATGAATTAGGAAGCAATTCTGATAACATAAGAAATGCTTATTAAAAGGTCAGGGGGGGTCTTGAAACTGACAAGTCCTCCTGGGCCTGATTAAAACCCACTAAGTTATGAAGGAGACGAGAGGGCAAAGTCCACATGGTCAGGGGGCTAACACTTGTGTGAGATAACTCACTCCAGGACAGGATAGATGGAGAAGGTGACTGACCCCATGGCCCAACCTAGCAGTCAGTGACCTAATTCAACAGGTGGGAGGGGGTCACACAGTTGGAGCAGCTGAGGCTGGGAGGACTGAGCGCCCATGAGTCCCATGGTCCTGTTTTGCCCTGCCCCCAGCGGTTGAAGAGTGGAACATGGAGAGGTCTGAATGGGGTGAAAAAGGGAGTAACTGTAGTTACATCAGCCCTGGCACCACATCTAAATTCTAGCTCTACCCTGGTCTAGCCACTGACTGAATGCAAATACTATTTCAAAGATCTGGACCTGAGCTTTTGAGGCTACAGAATGAAATTTTATTTTTTTTTAACATTTTTTTTTATTGCAGAATGAAATTTTAATAGTCATATCCCTTTGTAGGGTAGTTGGAAGGATTAAGTGAGATAATGTGATAAAGTTGCTAGAACAATAAATATAGTAATTACAATTAAGTAATTATAACAGGATGACCAAAAGCATCCTGACATACTTCAAATTCAAATAAGTTCTGCTTTGTCTATGGATGTCCTGCTCCCATTTAAGAAGCCTGAATGGCTCTTCCTCAGACCTCTTCTGTTTTAATTTTCTACCCCAACATCTTCAACACTACCAGGAAGGCTGAAGGGGACAGAGAGCTTTCCACAGCTGAAGGCAGTCTAGATCAGCCCTCTGAAAGGGTCTCATGAATCTGTGGCTCCAGATGCCACACTTCCGTTTTCTCATCACCGTGTGGCTGCATAAAGCTTGGACAGCATCTTAGAACTGTGGCATTCCCTCTACAAGGATAGAGAAAGCTCGGTCCAGGGCACAGTTCCACAAAGCCCCTCTGAGGATGCGGAAGCTTAGTGTCTCCCTGAGGAGACTGGGCGCTCTTTGGACTCTGAAAGCTTCGTGCTGACAGGATCCGATAATCAGCTAATACCCGACCCTGCTGTGTCCTGAGCCCGGGGACAGATGCATAACAACGTCATCAGGCTGCCTTCTAAGAGCCTTAGTGAGCTTATGCCTCAGAGCAAGTCTGCCCCGGATAATTGTTCCAAGCTCCCGCCTGTGAGGAGGACTGAGTGGTTGGTGTCCTGTCATTGTAACTCTCTGGCAAGCTCTCTCATTGGCTCCATCAAAGGGGCACCCAGGGCCTCCATTTAGGTCTCCTGAACTTCTGTGCTGGCTCTTGGAGATAGTGGCTTTTTCCTGCCAAAGGATACTTCCTTAGGTAAGTTCCAGAGAAAATGATTCAGCACAACAGACTGGCCCGCTATCCACACAGGGCTACCAGCCATCTAAGGAATCCCAGCCCCTCGCAGCCAGGTGGTAGCTGTCAGCAGCCAACCCCTTCAGGTGAATGAAGAACCATTGTGAATAGAGTAGCAGAGGCCATGGGGCATGGAACTGCTCAGGGTATATCCCAGAGGTGATAATATGTGGGCTGCTTGCAAATCAACACTTGTGTTTGTGTTCAAAGCCTGTAGAGGTACCTGTTCCTGGGACGACACCGAGGAGTCGGGGGAAGAGACATGGCCAGTTTGGAATGCCAGCTCTAGGCTTCCGACCTCCCTAAGCCTCCTCTATTTCCTCATATGCTACCTCATAGGGATATCCCTAAGGATCACATGAAAGAGGATCCTAGGGGCTGGAGAGATAGCCTAGTGGTTAAGAGCACTGACTGCTCTTGCAGAGAACCCGGGTTCAATCCCCAGCACCCACATGGCGGCTGAGAACCATCTGTTAACTCCCATACCAGGAGAACTCCAGTACCAGGGGAATCCAAGACCCTCTTCTGACCTTTGCGACATTGCAAGACACGGGTGCACAAACCTACATGCAGGCAGTACATTCATACACATACAAAAATAAATTTAAAAATTTAAAAAAAAAAAAGAAAGAGGGTCCCAAATACACCTCCCATGCACTGTAAGTGCCTGTACTTTCCAACCACTCTTCATCTCTATTTTTATGAATGGAGCATTTTACAGGTTACAAAACACTTTCTTTTTTTAAATTTTTTATTTATTCTTATATGTGTATGAATGTACTGTCTGCATGTAGGTTTGTGCACCCATGTTATGCAGTGCCGTGGAGGTCAGAAGAGGGCATCGGATTCCCCTGGAACTGGAGTTAAAGACGGTTCTCGGGACTGGAGAGATGGCCTAGCGGTTAAGAGCACCGACGCTCTTGCAGAGGACCCAGGTTCGATCCCCAGCACCCACATGGCGGCTAAGAACCATCTGTAACTCCAATTCCAGGAGAGCTCCAGTTCCAGGGGAATCCGAGACCCTCTTCTGACCTCCGCGGCATTGCACGACACGGGTGCACAGACCTGCATGCAGACAGTACATTCATACACATACAAAGATAAATAATAATAATAAAAAAAATAAAAAAAAAAAAGACGGTTCTCAGCTGCCATGTGGATGCTGGGAATCAAACCTGGGTCCTCTGCCAGAGCAGTTGGTGCTCTTAACCACTAGGCCATCTCTCCAGCCGCCACAAAACACTTTCATATGGATTAAATAACTCCTTCCTTAGGACAAAAGTCATGATGAACTCCAAATTGTAGAGATGCCACCGGGAAACTGAGAGAAACCTGCTGTCTTACCCAGAGTCCATAATTCATTGTTTAAAACTGTGAAAGAGGGCTGGAGAGATGGCCTAGCGGTTAAGAGCGCCGACCGCTCTTACAGAGGACCCGGGTTCGATCCCCAGCACCGACATGGCGGCCGAGAACCGTCTGAAACTCCAATTCCAGGAGAACTCCAGTTCCAGGGGAGTCCAACACCCTCTTCTGACCTCCGCGGCATTGCACGACATGGGTGCACAAACTTGCATGCAGGCAGTACATTCATACACATACAGAAATAAATAAAATTAATAAAAAAATTATTTATAAAAAAAAATGTGAAAGAGAGGTTGGTTGATTGCTTAGGGTTTTGGACATTTGCTTCGGGTGTCAAAAGCCACACACCTACTGAGAATCATTCTTGGCTGCTTGCAGTGTCTCACCGAAAGGAGAGCTGTTGAAAGTTCTTGCTCACCTGGCCTGCCCTGTTGTGTCCCAGAGCCAGGCCAGAACATGGCCCTGTCTGGCTGCTTGCAGGGCTGAGGATCGATCCGTGTCGTAGTGCAGTGTTTCAAAGCCAGTCATATTCAGGGCTCTGTTGTAGCTCAGTGGAGAGAGTAGAGAAAGGGTGACAGTGTCGTCCATGAATAATGCATAGAGGGTGCCGGCTTCAGCAAGAGCCACATGCCTGTTTCATCTTTGATTTCTCTCCTTCTGCCTGGGCCATTCCCTATAGCCACAGATCCCAGGGACTTGTGCTGGAGCGCATGGCCGCCTGCTAAATTGGCTGTTCTGGATACTGAATAGAAAGAGGAGGGGCCTGGGGGCAGAGAGGGGAAAAAGATAAGTCGAGGGGAGGGGATTCGTGAAGATGAAAGAGGGAGATGAGAGAAGGAAGCTTTTTAACTGAGCTACTCTTACTCCGACTGCCGGGACCCCCCAGAACTTGGGGAGGTTTAGAGGAACTTACCTGGTTTTCAGTGTGGTTGTCACAGACTGAACTTGGTTCTCCCCAAGAAGGACTGATGTAGAGGAGGCACCGTGGGAGAGAGTGGTTGGCCTGGTGCTTTGCAAGGAAGTGGAGTTAGAAACCGACCCCTTCTAGGGGGCACAGAGGCAGGCACTGATGACAGGCCAATCTTGCCTGGAGAGCCACTGATTTGACTGGGATAAAGGAGTTACTTTGCAATGATTTAGGTGGGTACATCATCCAAAGACCCACCCGGCATGAGTGACAGCTCTCAAAACCTGTGTGGCTGGAGTTTCCTCAGTTTACCCGCAGCTCCAGGGAGGAGTCTTGTCCTGCCCTAGCATTTGTTTACTGTCTGTATAGCCTGGAGAGGAGGGGACTACAGAGCCTTGTATGTTTCTTACAATGTTCTTGTGAGTTTCTTGAGCTTTTCCCCCTCTCCTTCAAGGAAGAATATTTACTCTGTGTGTGTGTGTGTGTGTGTGTGTGTGTGTGCTTGTGGAGGGCCGGGATTGACTGTGCGAGTCTTTCTAAATTGTTTTCCACATATTCACTGAGGCAGGGTCTCTGTCTCTCTGTCTCTGTCTCTGTCTCTATCTCTGTCCCTGTCTCTATCTCTGTCTCTGTCTATGTCCCTCTTTGCCCTGGCATTTGAACTCCAGCTTTCTGCATGCTGGGCTACACCCCCAGCAAGGCAGAGTCTCTCAGTCGAACCCAGAGCTCATCTTTTCTACTAGTCTATGTAGCACTTTGTTCTGGGGATACCCCGTCTCAACCTTCTGAGCTAGAATTACAGGTGAGCACCACACCCACCTGGCCCTTCCGTGGGATCTGAACTGTTACTTGTGCCTGCATAGAAGCACTTCACCCACTGATCCATCTCCCCAGCCTCCCAAGAAGAAATGTTTCAATCTGGAGAAAATAACTACAGGACCCTGGCTAGGCACAACCCAAAGCCCACCCTGGGGCTCTGGGACTCTGGGCACAACTATAAACAGGGAAGCCCAAAGCCCAGGAACACTTTGAAAACTGCTCCCGCCCCAGCTACAGACATAGACACCAGAGAGAGCTATAAAACCCATTTGGTATAGCCAAAGGGCAGACACCAAAACCACAAATGTCATTGTCACCACCAGCCTAGGCCATGAGGATTCCCACACAGCTGCAAATGTGGTGAGGTCTCTGTGGGTTCAGCTTCAGTGATGAAGGATGAACCCAGATTTGTAACTGTCACACCCCGGGAGAGGTGTTTAAGAAGATGCTCTAAGTTCAAACCCAAGGAAGTTGAGTTTTGACAATTGCAGCTAAAGATATTTCCAAATCAGTAGGTAAACTGACTGATGACAGCAGGAAAAACCACCAAAGCTTTGTTTTCTTTGGGGCAGGCAGGTGAGCAGGCACAGCTGATTTTAATGAGCCATAATACTATTCTATCAGTTCTGTGAGGTATAGACTGAGCCCATCAAGGGAACCTGCTCAACCCCCAAAATGATCAGACTTGTCAAAATAGGATCATTTTGTTCCTTATTATAAATGAAAAGAAGATATGATTTAGGTGTCATCCTCCGGGTATGCGAGCCGGATTCCTATAAATCAATCATCCAAAATAAACTCTTTGGAGTGATTTTGCTACAAATATGCTGCAAACAATTTCTTTAAACAAAGCATAAAAGTATTACTGTATGTCTCCAACATCAAAACGGCTTTAGACATGCATTACTGGGTTGCTGGGGTGTTCTTTGCTTAAAATATGTTATTTATGGCTTTGCGCCTGACAGGTGAAGTCTGCGCTGACTGCCAGCTGGCAACCGCCTCCGTGCTCACATGTCAGGGCTCAGCTGCAAAAATGATAGAGAAGATGGGTAAGGGCCAGGTGGGGTCGGCGACCTCCGAAGAAGCAATGACCTGCTTTTCCAAGGGACACACAGTGAACGGAGAGACGCTAGGCACATACTCAGATGTATGTGGGGAGATGGAAAAGTCGAGAGATGGGCTGAATAGGTGAATCCAACCCAGATGTGGAGAACCACATGATATCTCAGTTTTCTGTTCTACAATAGGATAGTAGGACAGGGTGGTGTAAATTTATAATCCTGGCACTCAGAAGGGTAAGGCAGAAAGTTCTCAATTGAAGTCCAGCCTGGGCTACATAGTAAGATACTGTCTATATACAAACTAACAAGTAAATAAATAAAGTGGAGGAGGATGGTGAGCTCTGCTGGTTGGTGGGGTGTTCCAACAAGTGTGAATAAGGTAAAGGACTTAAAGTGACTCCAGCTAAGCACAGGTTGGCTTCTATTAGTGCTGCTATTAGCAAGCCCAGGAGTTTTCTGTTCTTAAGAAAAAAAAAAACAACTGTGCAGCGGGGCTGGAGAGATGGCCTAGCGGTTGAGAGCGCCGACCGCTCTTGCAGAGGACCCGGGTTCGATCCCCAGCACCCACATGGCGGCCGAGGGCCGTCTGGAACTCCAATTCCAGGAGAGCTCCAGCTCCAGGGGAATCCAACACCCTCTTCTGACCTCCGCGGCATTGCACTGCACGGGTGCACAGACTTGCATGCAGACAGTACATTCATATACATACAGAAATAAATAAAATTAAAAAAAAAAAACTGTGCAGCAAAGCTCTGCCTAGGTTTTACCACAGACCCTGAAGACTGTCTTAGCCTTGATGTTTTCACTTTATTCTGTCCAGAGCACGAGACTTTCAGAGGATGAGGATGAACTGCATACAATGTAGCTTTGCAAGTCTGTGTGTACCTAAGCTGCCTGCATCCACAGTCACAGGGAGAGGACAGCCCCCCAGAGGGGGGGTGGCATGCTCAGCTTCTCTACAAAGTGAGATTTGTCTAAGAAGCCCCTGCCACAGCCTTCCCACCTCTCTCCACTCGCCTGGGCTGACAATTCTTTTTACCCACTTTTCTGTAATGCTCCAATCTGCCCACACCTTAACAACATTATGCCTTAGTGGAGATGGAGTCTGAAAAGTTTAATATCGTGCCAAATGAGAGAGCCAATAAAACTTGACATTATTAATATGATGTCAAGTGCCCCCCCCCCAGCTGCTTAGGGAAAAAACACTGAGTCCCATTAAGTCCAGCTTCTTGCACTGAAAAATAGTAAGTGACTTTCCAGTGACCACCAGCTGGAACTATTAGTTTTTCTTCATAAATTCTGAAGCTGTCAATTCTGTGAGACCAGTTGAGAACCTTTTAGGAAGATGTTTCATGAGGCTGTGCCATCAGGCAGCTTTTAAGTATCTCTGAGATCCCTCCTTAAGAGGGTTTGGTATGAAAGTAGTCATGTGAATTATTCAAAGGCTTAAATATATTAGACCAAGTGTGTTAGAGCTTTGTTGTGCCCTCTACATCTCCTCAAATGACCAGAGTAGCCTCTCGGGTGGGTTTAGTGTGGATCGTCAAAACAAGGCCGAGTCCCAGAAAGAGGCAGTGGCAGGGCCTCCTCTCTTTGCCCTTTCCCCAGCCTTCAGTGGCATCTTGTTGGGCATACAAGTTTCAGTGCACACACCCGACTGTTCCACCCGCAGGGAAGAATGCGAGGGCCACACTGCTCCTGGCTGTTTTAACATGTAGAGGGAGGTTGTTAGCAAGCTGGAGGGAGCCTCTGTTGTCCTTGGCCTGGGTCCATGGTTGTTTCACAGCACGTGGCTTTCCACGTTGGATTCCCTTCCCGGGAAGAGGTGGAGACTTGAAATCAGCTGGTGTGACTCATGTCTGAGTTGGGAGATGCCTCACAGGAGCAAGACTTTTCAGGAATGTGCAGCTGGGCAGCTGAAAGAATGTTCAGAGGCTCAGATCTGGGCTGGCAGAGTCAGGTGACCAGTGGAAATCAAAGACAGTGTCCCCTGTTCCTGTTCCTGACTGTGCTGCTGCGCTTCCAGATCTCCTGAGAAACACTTGAAGGAGTACTCTCTCCCATATCCCACCCCACACCAATATCATTTGGCTGCTCACCCCCAAATCTCAGCACCTCCACTATAGATGTCCTTTCCTTTTTCCTTTTCTGTGTGTGTACATATTCACAAGTGTTTAGGTGTGTACACAGATGAGTGTATGTGGAGGCCAGAGGTTCCCTCTGGTATTGTTCCTGAGGCACCACCCACCTCTTCTTTTTCATTTGTTTATTTAGCTATTTATTTAGTTTTTATTTAATGTGTATGTGTGAGTTCCCTGCTTGTAGGTATATGTACCAAGTAAGTACATGCCTGCTACCCATGGAGGCCAGAAGAGGGTACTGGGTCCCTTGGAACTAGAGTTACAGGTAGTTGTGAGCTGCCAGATGGATGTTGGGAATGGAATGGAGGCCCTCTGCAAAAGTAGCCAGTGCTCTTAACCACTGAGCCATGTCTCTAGCTCTCTCTCTCTCTCTCTCTCTCTCTCTCTCTCTCTCTCTCGTCTCATTGATCTGAAATTGACCAAGCAGGCTAGGTTTACTGCCCAGTGAATCCCAGGGATCTGCCTGTCTCTACCTCCCCAGCATGTGGATTACAGGCATATACCACTGTGCACAAATTTTATGTGGCTGTTGTGAAGCAAACTCAGGTCCTTATGCATACAAAGCAAGCACTTTACCGACAGAGCTATCTCCTAGCCCTGGATGTTCTTTATAGTTCCTAGCCGTGGTGCCTTTAAAGAAATATACCTGCATTTCTCATGTCAAAAATCCCGGACAAAAGAGCCCTATGAAGTCTGGCGTTTATTTACATAAGGCTAAGTATTTATGGGAGGGTTGTGCTCCTTTGTAGAGATCAAAAGGAAGAAGGACAAGCCTGGTAAACACCACAGCCCGCATTTAGGGTCTTCGGATGTTCCAGTTGCCATCCCTCCCCCTGGCCCCTTGTCCTCACCCATCCTGCACCATCTGTGAGCTCATGACCTCTGGGACCAACAGATGGAAGGCAGCTTGCTCTTAAGTTTCACCAAGCACTTAGGGACCCCTGGGGACAAGGCCCTTGTGCTGGCCTCTCAGGGCACCTGGAGCGCTTACAGGAAAACCCCTCTCTGTGCATCCTCTCTACTCCACAGCAGCTCAAGATTGGGAGATTAGGACAAAGGCAAGGAAGGGCTAGTGAGAATTTATCTTCTCCGGAGATCACATGGCTGACTGCAGGTCTTCCGTGTTCCCACTGCCCTCAGGACAAGAGGGAGGACAGTTAAGACTGCAATGGACTTGACTCGGTTACCACAAAGGGTCCCCTGATTCCACAAGTGATAGCTCTGAAGAAGCCATGAAATCTTTAGTGTGGTTGGTTGCTTTGGTCAGGGTTCCAGCCTCCGCCCTGGTTTGGATCTGATAGTGCCTACCCAGCACCTTCCCTTTTCTGGAACAAGATGTAGAAGATTCAAATAACTGACTTGGGGTTCAAAGTTGGAATTCCAAATAACCAGGAAAGTGTTATGTGAACCTTGTCTAAGGAATGGCGTATAAGCAGGTCTGTCTGCTTACCCAGAGTTCTGACCCAGTATGAGACTCAGAAAAAGACAGCAGACAGAACAAGAGACTCCATCACACTGCTCAGGAGCTATACCACATTAGCCCCTGGGCTTCAATCAACCTTCAGTAAAGTTGAGGAAATGAGACCTGCCTTTACCTAAGTTAGAATTATTGTTAAGATCAAATGAAGTAACAGACACAGCATGTCAGGAAAACATAATTCGCTTATAACTGTGGAAGAGTACTGTCATCAGCTTCCCTCTCCTACTCAGAGGCAGTAGTTGTCTAAGGCTAGTGGCAGAATCAGATATTTAAAATCCTTTCCATTCTAAGAATCTATGGGTATGTTCTTATCTTTCTCCCTGTAGATTTCAGTTAGTCCACTCTTTGTGTGAGGCTGGGCAAGGAAGCAGAGCACAAGAGCTGGAAAGTCTCAGTATACTTAGAATAAAAACAACCATTATAACATGAACATTATAACATGAACCTCAAATTCATAAGAAGTGAAGGAAGCTAGTCACGAGACAAATACTGAAGTTGGCTGTGGTGGCCCACACATGTAATCCTAGAATTTGAGAGGTGGATGCCTGGAGATCAGGAGTTCAAGGTCATCCTTGGCTATAGAGAGAGTTCAAGGCCAGCCTGAGCTACAGGAGACCCTATCTCAACACACACACACACACACACACACACACACACACACACACACGGTGGGGAGAGAAATATTGCATGATTTCTCACATGTAAGATTCCTAGGGTAGTCAAGCCAGGCTAAATAGATTCAGAGTCACCTTGGAAAAATGAAAAATGTTCTGAAGATGGATGGTGGTAATAATAGTCTAACTGTGAGTGTGAGTGTACTTAATGGCATTAATGAACTGTGTATTTAAAAACAACTACAGTTGCTGGGCATGGTGATGCATGCCTATAATCCCAGCACTTGGGAGACAGAGGCAGCAGAATCTCTGTGAGTTCAAGGCCAGTCTGGTCTACAAAGTGAGTTCCAGGACGGCTGGGGCTACAGGGAGACCCTGTCTAAAAAATAAAAAAATAAAAAAATAAAAAAAAAACTTAAAGTCATAATTTTATGTTGTATATATTTATCTAAAATAAAAAAAGCTGATATCACCAGGCATGGTGGTACACACCTTGAATGCCAGCATTCAGAAGGCAGGGGCAGAGGCAGGTGGATCTCTGTGAGATTGAGGCCAGCCTAGTATAGTGAGTTCCAGGTCAGCTGGGGCTACAGATAGACCCTGTCTCAAAACAAAAACAAAACCAACTCATATCAAGTAACACTGCCATTAAATGATAAATTTCAGAGCAAACAAAGGACTAAGAACTAAAATGTACTTTCTTGGGCATGATGGCTCAGCAAGCCTGGCGACTTGGTTTTGATTCCCTGAACCCACATAAAACTGGACAGAGAGAATGGGACTGCACAGAGCTGTCCTCCGACCTCCAAACATGCTCGTACACCTTCATATATTGTATATACGTACACACAATAATGTTAAATAATTTTTAATTTAAAAATAGAATAAAATGTACTTTGCTACTTAATGAACTGACCAGCCATAGTCCCTCCCACCCCCTATCCCCCACTGTGAGCTGAGGACGCATCCTAATCACTGTACCATTGGTGAGGGCAGCAGAAAGACTCCCACCATGCCGGGTGTGGTAGCTCAGCACTTGGGAAGCAGAGGCAGGTGGATCTCTGTGAGACTGAGGACAGCCTGGTCTACATAGCAAGTTCCAGGCTAGCTGGGGCTACAAGGAGACCTTAATTCAAAAAAAAAAAAAAAAAAAAAAAAAAAGGAAGACTCCCACCTTAGTGAAAGGAATGTCTGTCCTCAATACCTCAAGATGTCCAGCTTGTCCCCTATACAAAACCGGGAATCTTTAGAAAGCACTAAGTATGCACCATCCCAGTCCAGGTAGCCTGAGACCATCCCAGATGCAGCAATCTGAAGCTTTCTCCAAAGCGCATGGAGAGAAATTGTTTCTCACTCCCCCTGACTGCAGCTCAACCTTCCTTCACCTTCTAACTTTAATGTCTTAATCAAGTGGCAGATGAGAGGAACTGATCCATGCAAAGGACAGAAGGTTCGACGAGATGTGTGGAACCCACGGCCACTCTCATCCCCCGCCCCAGAGTCACCACCGACCAAAGAGAAAGACAGGAAGACAGAAAACGAAAGAGAAAAAGGCGAGAGAGATTTTGTACCCTTAAGCCTCTGCTGCTGCAGTTCAAAAGACCAATCTTTACTGAAAATAAATTTAAAGGAGAATTTTTGATGTATATTACGGTCTCTGGTGGTAGACAAGAGAGCTGGCGGCACTATATGGAGCTATGCAAAAGCCAAAGAGGGATCACTTAAAAGTGTCTGTAGTGCTTTGATTAACTGGTGTGTATTTTATTTTTTTATATGACACAATCACAGGCCTACATTGGTAATATCTTGCTATTATTGTTTGACACTCAAGTCTTCCTTTTTCCTATCAGGCTTTGTTCAGTCTGGGGCAAAAGGCAAAAGATCAAGATAATCCTCAAAGGAATGAAAATGAAGACGTGGCCCCCTCTCCCAGATTGAAAAAGAGAGAGAACTGTATGAAGGCCCTAGGACTTGCTGTGGAAAGTTAAGAACTGGAAGATCAGACATGGTGACTTGAGGAACTAGGGAAGCACGTGGGTTGAAATAGAGCAAACTGCCTTCCAGGACTCCTTCTGTCTATCTAGAAACTATTCCCTGTTAATACATCCTCTGTGAATGAAGCTCAGCCACAGTTACTGAACTCCAAACCCACCTTTCCAGTTCTGCCTTACACGGATGCACGGCCCCTTTGCCAGCTGGTGGTACCTGTTTCATCCCACAGAGAGGGGGAACTACTGGGAGACTGGAACGATGGAGAAGGGGGTTGGCTCTGTGTGGTTCCCAGGCTGCTTCTGTGAGTGTTGTGCCAGCCCACCACCTCTGCTGTGCCCCAGCCGCAGTTTCTAATCTCCAGCTTCATTGGTTTTCTAGGATTAGCTGCACTGCACCGCCCTGAAAGGTGCTAGCAGGAGCCAGCAGCACTTCCTCCTTGGAGGGCTAGCCCCACCTCTGTAGAATGCTCCCTGGACGCTTATGGTTCTGATCATACAAACTCTCCCCTTTCACCCAAGTAATAACCACCTCTTCAGTTTAAGCAATGCCCTGGATAAAATTAGCCTTGTTGACATGCCTAGAGTGAGCTATGATTTCTTTTTTTTTAACGATTTTATTTATTTATTTATTATTTTGGTCTTTTCAAGACAGGGTCTCCCTGTAGTCCCAGCTATCCTGGAACTCACTCTGTAGACCAGGCTGGCCTTGAACTCACAAATATCCTCCTGCCTCTGCCTCCCAAGTGTTAGGATTAAAGGCGTGCACCACCACACCCAGCTATTTATTTATTTTTTATGTGTACGAATGTACTGTCTGCATGTAGGTTTGTGCACCCATGTCCTGCAATGCTGCGGAGGTCAGAAGAGGGTGTAGGATTCCCCTGGAACTGGAGTTAAAGACGGTTCTCAGCCGCCATGTGGGTGCTGGGGATCCTCTGCAAGAGCACTCTGCGCTCTTAACCGCTAGACCATCTCTCCAGCCCCAATGATTTCTTAACTATCCTGAGAGGAATACACACTCCTTGAAGCACAGTTGTCTAAGCACTTAGGACCAAGCAGGCAGGGATCAGTGACCAGAACTTGTGCTTGGAAGGGCTGAATTCCTGATAGTCACAAGGCTCAGGAGAAACCATGTCACCACCTCACAGGACAGGGACAATTCTACTAGAGCTGAGGGCTCCATGTTAAGTGATTAAGAGTCCTGTAGAAGGCTCTCTGATACACTGGGAAGGAAACAAACGAGGAGGAAAAGAGAAAATCCAGTCAGTTCTCTGCCTGAGCCCTTTCTGACAGATATGACAGCAAAGGTGCAACCTCTTTGTCCGTAGATGGGCCGAGAAACTGTTCCCTTGGTTGGCTTTCCCCAGCTAAATCTCCTGCCATCCGCCCATGGAGATCTAAGGACAAGCTAGAGGTTCTTCTTCTTTCTAAACTCAAGCACGAGCGTGACCCTCTACACCTCAGTTCCAAAACCCCCCGGGTCATCGTCCCGCACACTGCACCACCAGGGGCCGTTGTCCTAAACCTGGGAAGAGAATTCTATGGTTGGTCCATCTCTCTAATGCCATCTGAAGAGAGACACAGTCTCCACTGCTAAGTGTGCCACCAGATCATGTGTTTGATGTGCAAGCACACACTCTTGGTACACAGTCATGTCCCCTCTGCTTTCTTGCTGCCCAGGGGCCTTCAAGGATCATTTCCTTACTCTCTCAGCCAAGTTTTCTGTCCAAAACACAAAAAGAATTCTCTGTTCTTTGTTAGTATTATTTAATTTTATTTTTATTTGTTTCTTTTTCCACTGTGTGACCCCATTCAGGGCCAGCAGCCTACAGGCACAGGCCAGGCAATGGTTCGGAGGCACAGTTTGCTCTAGCATGGGACACTATGAGAGGCCCAGGGTGACAAGCCTGCCATAAATCCAAATCCATGCTTATTTAATTTTATTTTGGTGTATGAATGTTTTTCCTGCATATATGAAAGTACATCTTGGGCTTGGTGCCTACCGAGGTAAGAAGAGGGCATTGGCCAAATTAATGTACAGATTCAATGCAATCCCAACTAAAATCCCCAAGAATTTCTACACAGGCTTGGGGGAAAAAATCCTTAAATTAATATGGAAAAACAAAAGACCCTGAATAGCCAAAGCAGCCCTGAGCAAAAAGAGCAATACAGGGGAGATCTCTATACCAGACTTCAAACTATACTACAGAGCTATAATTGTAAAAACAATCTGGTACTAGCACAAAAACAGACCAGTAGAGCAATGGAACAAAACTGAAGATCCAATTTGAGCACATACAATTTCAGCCACCTCATATTTGACAAGGGGGCCAAAAAGACTCAATGGAGGAAAGACAGCATCTTCAGGAAATGGTGTTGGCAAAACTGGATCACCACTTGTAGAAGAATAAAATTAAACTCCTACCTCTCACCCTGTACAAAAATCAACTCTAAATGGATCAAAGATCTCAACGTGAAAGCTGGAAACTCTGAAGGTGATAGAAGAAAAAGTTGGCAGCAACCTACAAGACATAGGTGTAGAAAAGACTTTAGAAAAGACTTTCTAAATCAGACAGCAGCTGCACAGGAAATAAGGTTGACAATTGACAAGTGGGACCTTATTAAACTCAAAAGCTTCTGTACAGCAAAAGAAACAATCAGGAAAGTGAAGAGAAAAACCCAGAGTGGGAGGAAACCTTCACTGCTAATACATCTGACAGAGAATTAACTTCCAGAATACATAAACTACTCAAAAAACAAAGAAGAAAACAAATGACTCACTCAAAAAATGGAGTAAAGAACTGAACAGAGACTTCACAAGTGAGGAACTAGAGATGGCTGAGAAACATCTTAAAAAGTGTTCAACATCACTAGTAATTAAGGAAATGCAAATTAAAACCACTTTAAGATATCATCTTGCAGGGCATGGTGGCGCATGCCTTTAATCCTAGCACTTGGGAGGCAGAGGCAGGCGGATCTTTGTAAGTTCAAGGCCAGCCTGGTCTACACAGTGAGTTCCAGGACAGCTGGGGCTACAGGGAGACCCTGTCTCGAAAAGACAAAAAGAAAAAAAAAAGATATCATCTCACTCCAATAAGGCTGGCTAGGATCAAGAAAACAAATAATACCAAAAGCTAGAGAGGTTGTGGGGAAAGGGGAACACTTATCCACTGCTGGTGGGAATGCAAACTCCTACAACCACTATGGAAAGCAGTGTAGAGAACCCTTAAAAGACTCAAAATGAGACTACCACCTGACCCAGCCATACCACTCCTGGGTATATACCCACGAGACTTCATCCTACTGCAGAGATACATGCACGGCCATGTTTATTGCAGCTCTCTTCACAATAGCAAAGAGCAGGAACCAAACCAAGTGCCCCTCAACTGACAAGTGGATAGAGAAAATGTGGTACATATACACAATGGCGTTCTATACAGTGGTAAAGAAAGATGACATCATGAAATTTGCAGGTAAACAGATGGAACTAGAAGATATTATGCTAAGTGAAATAACACAGTCCCAGAAAAACTTGGATGCTAGCACCAAGTACCTAGTTGTAAGGCAAACTGAGGAATGTTAATGTTATGTTCCTTGTGATCTGAAAAAAACTGTTGCTCTTATAGTGTGAATCCCTAGACAGGTTCTAGAATTAACCTACCATTTATTTTCAGACTTTGGATTTTTGATATATGGATGGTGGGTATTAACGCATATTTTAGAGTAATATAAAATCAAAAAGGAAAAATGTGAATCAAGAAATATAATATGGAAATAACATACAGTTTATTTTCAGACAACATAATTTTAGTATAGGTGCAATGTATCAGGCTGGTGTAACTTAGCCTTTCTGGGTACTTAATGACCATACTTAATTCCCATACCAATTTGGCCCAGGGACCTAAGGGATAACTTTGTTCTTTGCCCTCAGAGGTCAACTAAGACCCAGGGACTATGCATGGGGGCATCTTTTTTTTCCATTTTTTTTTTTTTGAGACAGGGTCTCCCTGTAGCCCCAGCTGGCCCGGAGCTCACTCTGTAGACCAGGCTGGCGTTGAACTCACAGAGATCCACCTGCCTCTGCCTCCTGAGCGCTAGGATTAAAGGCATGCGCCACCACGCCTGGCTTAAAGACAGTTCTTAGCTGCCATGTGGGTGCTGGGAATCGAACTCGGGTCCTCTGGTAGAGCAGTACGTGCTGTTAACCACTGAGCCATCTCTCCAGTCCTGGGGGCATCTCTTGAAATGTCCTGCAAATGTAAGTAACCAGTCTTCCTGTGTAGGGAGGTCTTGGAGATCCACTAATGGGACTTCAGCCAGTGTCCAGTCTATAAAGAGGAAAGTCTGCCCATGCTTCAAAAAGAGAAGCCTGATCTAGCAAGGCCTGACTTTGTCCTCTAGTGGATGGAACTGGTAAATGAAAAGCTGAAAGGACCCAGGGGCTCCCCCCGCAAAAAAACACCTGAGTGACTCCTGAGGACCAGATCCTCAACTGACCTTGAGAAACCAAGCCCTTGGTTAACCTGGGCTAACTGTGTTGCCTTAAGCATCCAAATGGAAAGTATAACCAGAAATAAATAATCAGTAAGGTCTGAGAAATTGTACTTCAGATATAAAACTTGAGAACTTAGTAAAAAAGACAAAACGAAAGAAAGAAAGAAAGAAAGAAAGAAAGAAAGAAAGAAAGAAAGAAAGAAAGAAAGAAAGAAAGAAAGAAAGAAACTGTTGTTTTGCCTGTCTTCAGTTCTTACTGGCAAGTGCATTTACTCTGTGCCTGCCACTGCTTTTGCCATCCTTCAAAGACATGAGACACAGCTTTTTAACCCTCCAATATGGGCTGAAAACTCATGCCTCTCCAAGAATCCTCCAAACCTTCAATGCCAGATGGGGACTGTTGAGACATCCAGCTTGTAGACTGAGCAGCTACTGGGGTTTCAGCCTCTTCAGAATATAGACTGCCATTGTTGGACTACCCAGGCTGTATCTTGGAGGCCAGTACAAGAAGATCAAGACAGGATGCAGTGCTTGCTGGACCTCATTTGGGTGACCATGGGAAGGAAAGACCCCAGTGTGGAGCACAAGGGCAGGACTGATGGTTGTTTGGACTGCCAAGGAGGAGCCTTCAAACCCTTCCTTAAGGAAAACATGACATCTTTTAGCCTAAAAGAAAAGAAAATCCTCCAATTCCGGTGATATGTATATGTATATGTATATGTATGTATGTCTCTATGTATATATTTATATATGTATATGTGTATATATATATATATATATATATATATTGAAGCAATACAAGTTGGAGAGAACAACAACAACAACAAAAGAACTGAAAAAAAAACAAGTGAGGCCATGAAGTTCTCCCCAAAACAATAATCCTCTGCTTTGAAAAAACTCTGGAAAGACTTGGAAAAAGATGCAAGACATGTATGGCAGAGTGCATGAACTCAGGTGGGGGGGCATGGAAAGGGAAATTACTCTAAATTGGATTGAGAAATGATGTATGATATATGAAAAAGTTTGATAACAATAAAAATATATTTAAAAAAGAGGGCATTGGCTCCCCTCAAACTGGAGTTACAGTCAGCTATGAGTCACTGTGTGGAAGATGGGAACTGAACCCAGGTCCTCTGCAAGAGCAGCCAGTGCTCTTAACCACTGAGCCATCTCTCCAGCCCTGAGCCTTCATTGTGAATTCACTCAGCTCTGTGTGCTCTTATTCATCCAGCTAGATCTCCTTTTAGCATAGTGAAGTCAGAATGCCTGGCTTCTTATTAGTTGCATGACTTTCTGTAAGTCAATTAATCTTTCTGAGTTCCAATTCTATCTAGGCAAAGATGCCTGTTTCACAGGATTGTTGTGAGGGTCAAATATGATAATATATGTGAGAGCATTTTGTGCACAGTAGAGTCCAGTGCAAATGGGATGGTAATATTATTGCAACAGTTACTGCCCAAGCCACTCACTCCATTATTATTATCTAAGTCTGCCTTCTGATGCTTTAGACGCATTTCTTTTTGCTCTGTCTGGTTGGGTAATGGCTATAGATTTCTCCCTGGGGCCCCAGCTGCATAGACAAGGAAGACTCAGGCAGCCCTGTGTCTCCAGAACCCCTTCCAGACTTCTGTCCTACCAGGCTCTCCAAGAGCGTGGTCCCAGCTGTCCGGGGGCTGGAGCATCTTTTAAGGCCTATGCAGTTCCAACTGTGGAGCCTCTTCAGATCAGGCTGGCAGCAGCCCAGCCAGCATCTGCATGAATCATAACTGCCTGTGGCCCATTATGCAGGTCAAAGGGGCTGCTGGAGCAGGCCAGGGCCTGACCTCAGAGGTCTTTGGATAATTGATTGCCTTTGGCTTCATGGGCTAATTTGGGCCTTTGCCCAGCCCTGGCAAACCCCTTTCTTCCCCCAAGGGTGAGGTAAATTCAGCACCCTTCATTTTCTGCCTCATAGGAATAAATGATGGAAGCTAGAGAGAAGGAGAAAAAAAATGTCAATATCTCTATGTGCAGTGCCCTCTAGTAATATGTATGTCTTTCTGCCCAGCTGAATGCTGTGAGGATAAATCTCTGTGGCATGAAAAGAGCATCATATGACAGACCCATCCCATGGCTCAAAAATCCACCAACCATCACTGGTATATGTATACATATATCATATTAATATATAATATATACATGCTACATGTTATCTGTATCCCCTATGGACACAGTGCTGGACCCTTATCATATGTCCAATAGCACCCTTGCCGAAATAGTCAATGGAAGCATTACCTCTAGGAAAGAGGAAGGATGGTAAAAGTTATACAGGGATGTTTCCTAGAGAACATCCATTTTCCTCTCTTTTTAAAGAACTGTTTTGCTGAAAATTAGAAAATGAATAAGAAGAAAATAAAAATCACCTACAACTCCTAACTGAAGATAACCACTGTCTACAGGTTGATGTATGTCCTTCCAGACATTTTTCGATGCATATATTTATATTCATACAACTTTAATAAAAATCAAATTATTCTGGGTGTACTACTTTATACCCTACTTATTTCACTTAATTTCTTATGTCAATAGATATATATCTTCATTATTTTTAATGACTACCAGGTTTCCTATTGTGTGAATATAAAAGGGAATGTGTATTTATAGATTCAGGGATTTCCAGTCTTGAGTGGAAGATATCCTGATACTTAGCTCTTTGTGCGATGTGTGATTATTTCCTTAGGATAGCCTCCTAGAAGCAAAAGTACGGATCGAAGGAAAACATGTTTCTGGGGTCTTTAGTAAGCCCTGTCAAGCATTTCCTTAAGTTTTGGATGACTAGACACTCATAACCAATAGAAGAACAAGATTTAAATTCAGCTTTGAAATTCTGGAAAGAGAGGGATTGAGGAACAATAATGGAAACAAATTTGGGTGGAATGGGAGGTTCAAAGCACTGAGACTGGGGTCTAAACAAACCATTTATTTATTCAACTTTACTATTATTTATTCAGTCATGAGTCAGGAACTGAACTCAGTTCTGAGTTGATTCATGGCCACCAGGCATGTTTTCTACAAGTTCTCTGTGCTCTTCTTTTTTCCTCTGTAAAATGGGAGCAATAATGAGCTCTGTCTCTGAGCAATTCTGTGAACACTGAATGAGTTAATATGTACAACAATGAAAACTTAAAATGGTACTGGGTACGCCAGGCGTGGTAGCACACCCCTTTAATCCCAGCACTTGGGAGGCAGAGGCAGGTGGATCCCTGTGAGTTCAAGGCCAGCCTGCTCTACAGAGCGAGTTCTAGGCCAGCTGGGGCTACAGGGAAACCTTGTCTCAAAGAGACAAAAAAAAAAATGGTACTGGGTACATGGAGGTGTTATGGTGGCATTAACTTTTACTAAGAAGACAAAAACATGGGTAGAAATAAGAAGGAATATGGAGTGAAGCTCAGGGGTTAAGAAGGAAGTTTCTGTACATCAAAAGAAACAATCAAGGAAGTGAAGAGAAATCCCACAGAGTGGGAGGAAACCTTCACTGCAGATACATCTGATAAAGCATTGATTTCCAGAATATATAAACTACTCAAAAAACAAGGAAAAAAGAAAATAAATGACCCACTCAATAGATGGACCAAAGAACTGAATAGAGACTTCGCAAGTGAGGAATTAGAGATGTCTGAGAAACACCTCAAGAAGTGTTCAACATCACTAATCATTAAGGAAATGCAAATCAAAACCACTTAAGATATCATCTTACTCCAATAAGACTGGCTAGGATCAAGAAAACAAGTGATACCAAGTGCTGGAGAGGTTGTGGGGAAAGGGGAACACTCATCCACTGCTGTTGGGAATGTAAACTCGTACAGCCACTATGGAAAGCAGTGTGGAGAACCCTTAGAAGACTTGGAATGAACTTGCCACCCTACCCAGCCATACCACTCCTGGATATGTACCCACAAGACTCACCCCACCGCAGAGATACATGCACGACCATGTTTATTTCAGCTCTCTTCACAATAGCAAGGAGCTGGAACCAACCCAAATGCCCCTCAACTGATGAGTGGATGGAGAAATTGTGGTACATCTACACAATGGAGTTCTATGCAGCAGTAAAGAAAGACAACATCATGAGCTTTTCAGGAAAATGGCTGGAGCTAGAGGACATCATGCTGAGTGAAGTAACACAGTCCCAGAAAAACAAACGAAGAATGGTATCCCTCATCTGTGGATGCTAGTGCCAATTACCTAGTTGTAAGTATTTCTTGTGTATGGCCCCCTGAGCTTTTGTCCAAAGCAGTTGGGCATAATGCATATTGGAAACAACAACAACAACAACAACAACAACAACAGAAAGGACTGCATCAAAGAACTGACTGAAACAGTGAACTTCTGCTCAAAACAGTTAACTTCCTCATGGAGAATATTGAGAAAGACTGAGAAAGAGATGAAAAGCATGTTTGGCAGAATGCATGAGCTCTGGCGGGGTAGGGGAATGGGTGGGAACACGGGTCTAGATTTGTTAAAAAAATAAAAATAAATTTATGTGAAAAAAAAAAAGAAGGGCTCCTGGCCTGAGAATGTAGCCCTGTTGGTAGAGTGCTTGCCTAGCATGCATAAAGAGCTTGGATCAATTCCCAGGATTGCATAAAGTGGGCATAGTGGTACGTGCCTATAATCCCAGCACTTGTGAAATAGCGGCAGGAGGATTAGAAATTCAAGGTCATCCTCTGGTATACAACAAGTTCAAGGCCAGCCTGGGTTACATGAGACCATATTTCTAAGAAGAACGAAAGGGAAAGGAGGAGGAGGAGGAGGAGGAGGAGGAGGAGGAGGAGGAGGAGGAAGAAAAGGAACTTTAGTCCTAAACCCTTACATTACTCCATTACTACCCTGGCTCAGCCACTGTTGATGTACAGCCATTAACCTGAATACATAATTTAACCTTAGATGTTCCTTCTTCAGTTACAGTAAGGGATTATAATCACTACCCCATCTGGCAGAGGATGGAGTAAATTCCTAGGACATGAAAAGGGCCTCACCTGAAGTCTTTTACATGGCTCAGTAAGCATCAACCATCACTACCATGTTGGCAGGAGGTAGAAGCTGGTGCGAGCCTGTATCAATGTCATGGCCCCCACCCCTTGGCACAGTGATAGGTTGGCTTGTGGCCAATTCACATCATAAAGTTTTAGGGCCCATTCAATGGGGACTTTAAGGATTGATGGAGAATGGTCCATTTAGCTCTTTAAGAAGATTGGTGACCATGGGAAGGGAAGACCCCAGTGTGGAGCACAAGGGCAGGACTGATGGTTGTTTGGGCTTGCCAAGGAGGAGCCTTCAAATACTTCCTTAAGGAAATCCTGACATCTTTCAGCTTAATAAAGAGAGAGAGAGAGAGAGAGAGAGAGAGAGAGAGAGAGAGAGAGAAATCATAAGCTCAAGATGCTAAAACCTATGATGTCGGAATCTTGATATATGCATATTTTGGAGTTATACAAATTGGAAGGAACAATGACAACAACAACAAAAAAACTGGGCCAAAGAACTGACTGAAATGGTGAACTTCTGTCCGAAACAGTAAACTTCTGCACTGAAAATTTTTTTTTTTTAATTTGATATTTTTCTTTTATGTGTGTGAGTGTACTGTTGCATGTAGGTTGGTGCACCCGTGTCGTGCAATGCCATGGAGGTCAGAAGAGGGTGTCGGATTCCCCTGGAACTGGAGTTAAAGATAGTTCTTAGCCATCATGTGGATTCTGGGAATCGAAACCGGGTCCTCTGCAAAAGCAGTTGGCACTCTTAACTGCTGAGCCATCTCTCCAGCCCCTGCATTGAAAATTTTAAAAGAGACTGAGAAAAAGATGAAAAGCATGTTTGGCAGAATGCGTGAGCTCTGGTGGGGGGCGCAGCAAGGAAGGGGAACGGGTCAAGACTTGACTGGGAAATTTTGTATGAAATGTACAAAGTTTCAAAAAAAAAAAAAAAAAAGGAAAAAGGAAAAAAAAGTCTGATGAGAAAACAGGTGAGACCAACCTCTACACCAGTGGCCTTGAAGTCTGAAGGCTAGATGGTCATTTTCCCCTCCACACTGCCATGTCCAGTTATTGCAATGGGGCTTATGAAGGCCCCACCAGAGGCTCACAGCGAGTCTCAAACAACAGGTCCCATCAGGCATTTCTGTGAGCCCATGGTCTATTTGTCCAGTGACTGCCTGTCAATCTTCCTCAGTGTCACTTCCGATAAACAACTCAGGACTATACCTTGATACATCAATTTCATCTGAGATTGCCTTGACAGGCTGTCCAGCTCCTGAATCATCTGTGTGATTCATGACCAGCAGAAGCACAGACAGACCCTTCTTCCTGCACTGCTAGGTGATGTCAGCTCATACCTGTCAAAGCATCTGGCTTTACTAGCCCTGCCCACTTGCTGGGGAGGAAGGACAGGCATCTATCCATCTATCCGTCCATTCGGCAAACATGTCTGGGTCTAGTCTGGTGCTAGTGGCTCAGGGTGGAGAAAAGAGGACTGAACTCATTGTCTCAAGGTCTGAGTTCAGAACTAGCTCTGTCCCCTGTGTTCCTTCAGATCTGAAAAAGCCACCTAACTTCTGTTAGGCAGGATAGCTATCTCCATCTCTGCTCCACAGATAAGAAGAAAATCAGACAACCAGGATGTAAACCTCAAGGGAGGATCCTCAAGACTCTCCCTCCACTGAGCAAATGAGTATGGAATCTCTGTGATGGACCAAGTGTTGGGGATTTATTTCCATGAACAGATAGACAAAACAATTTTCACCCTAAGGCTTGTCATCTCATGGGAAGACACAAAAATCCAACTAAGTAAAATATATGCTATATGAGATGCTGATAGACAGTTGGAAGAAAAATAAATGAGAACGAGGGGAATCTCAATTATTCTGATTTCATTTTAATTATAACAGTCAGAAATGTTCTGGCCCACAGGGTGGTATTGAACAGAGATCTGGAGAAGGTGAGGGAGCAAGCCATAGAGCTCTCTAGGGAAGTGCAGTTCCGTAGAGGAAATCAGAAATGAAGAGTCTGAGACATGAATTGCCTGGTGTGTGCCAGAATAAAGGGAGAGGTATACTGGAGCTCAGCTCATGGTGGATATTGGAAAGGACTGTACGTTTCATCCTGAGGGAGATTATGGAATGTTTTGAAGAGACAGTGGCATGGTTTGATTTATATTTTAATGTATTTTCTCTAGGACCGTATCAGGAAAATAATATGATCAATAATAATAACAACCAATGCTTCCTTAGCACATCCTGTGT
The DNA here is from genome assembly GCA_009823505.1 of Rhizomys pruinosus. Classification (NCBI taxonomy): domain Eukaryota; kingdom Metazoa; phylum Chordata; class Mammalia; order Rodentia; family Spalacidae; genus Rhizomys; species Rhizomys pruinosus. The sequence continues at coordinate 839,205 of VZQC01006931.1, forward strand.
AATGGGGACTCAAAGTCTCATGTGCCTGTTAACTCATTTAATCCTCAAAACAAGCCTCAGGGGTAGAGTCTATTATCATTCCCATTTTATAGATGAGGAAGACACAGGTCACACAAGGTCACACAAGCAGTAAACATAAAAGCAAGTTTTTAAAATATTTTTAAATAACATCGTTTTATGTGTTTGAATGCATTGCCTGCATATATGTAAGTATACCCATTTCGTGCAGTGCCTGTGGAGGACAGAGGTGGGCACCAAGTCCCTTAGAATTGGAGTTATTGACGGTTGTTAGCTGTCATGTGAGTGCTGGGTCCTCTGCAAGAACAGCCAGTGCTCTTAACTCCTGAGCCATCTCTCCACCCCCAGGGCAAGGTTTTCAGTTAAGTCACTTTGACACTAAGTTCTGGGATTTTTCCCGACTCTGCTCTGTTCCTGAATGAGGACCAGGGTAAAAGCATCTGGAAACAAAGACACTGACTAGGGCTAGGCATATAAACATGGTGTGTAGAATGAAAATCGGGGTCAGATTCTGGCTGCATGTACAGGTAGAGTCAATGGATTTTACAGTCGACCAGGTGTGGTATGCAAAAGAAAGCAAGAGTCATGCTGTGTTTTTAACCAGAGCAAATGAACAGGGTTGCCTCAACGAGGTAGAGAAGAACCCACCCCCGGGGGTGGGGGACACACACACAACACACTAAAATGTCCACAGGGCACTTACGCTGTAGGAGATGAGAATGTGGGAGACATTGAGATGCTGAGTGTCTAGTCAGTGTCACAAGACGGAAACTAGGGTGCAGCCCTTCAAGATGGAGCTGTCCCTTTTGTGTGTGCATCTCAGCCCTCATCCATTCTCTAAGGGGACCAAACCTGCCATACCCCATCCCTGGACCACCAAAGGGGAAATCAGGTGCTGGTACCAGAGTTAAGAATCATCTCCTTCCCCCTCTCCGAGCTAAGGGATGGAATGTTCACTCAGGTCTGCAGTGGGAAGGGGTGTTGAAGGGGGCTGGTAACCTAGGCGACTGTCTCCCTGTGCTGTGAGGGAAATGCAGTTCTGTGATCTCTCCCAGCTCAAATGGAGGGACCCCAAGACCTGCAAGAGCTTGGGCATTGGCCCCACTCACAGGGATATGGGCAATTGCCTGGGGTACGGAGGCAGCCTCTGCTGAGGAGCTAGAGAGAACTGCCGGTGTTTATTTGGATGGCAAGATGCTATTTAAAATCGGGCTTTGTTTCTGAAAATGAGACAGCTGGGGCTACATTTGGTGGATAAAGACATTTTGTTGAACTTTCAAAATGGGGTATTATTTTCCATTTACACTTATTTCACGGAGAATTGTAAGAAGATGAGATTGTAGACATGTCTGTGATATGCAGTAATGAGTGATGGATCTTTGAAGGTAAAAATATCTCAAGGATATTTCTTTTTCTTTCTTTCTTTTTTTTTTTTGCCCACTTCTCTCTCCCTCCTCTGAGCCTCAGGTTTGGTGGGTTTAGGTTTTGTTTTGCTTTGTTTTTTAATATCGAAATGGAGAGTGTCTCTACTGGGAGTATAGCCTGTGCTCTGTTCAATGTTTGTCTTAATAAAGGTTAAAAGAAATGAAATAATATTAAAAAGGCTCTCAGGAGACCAGAGCACCAGATGTCTCCCTGGGCTGCTGGGCAAGGAGGCAGGAGAACAAAACTGGGAACCCACAGGCCAAAATGAACCACAGATCCTACCAGACCAACTGCCCTAAGGCAGCAAAACCCAGGACAAAGAGGTGAGGGAAGAAGAGGACAAAGGAACCGAAGGGAATCTGGGCCCAAGAAGGCCTCTCTCTCTGTCTGTCTCTCTCTCTGTCTCTCTCTCTGTCTCTCTCTCTCTCTCTCTCTCTCTCTGTCTCTCTCTCTTTCTCTCTCTCTCCGGATGACCATTGAGAAGGGTACACATCCCAGAGGAGTCAGATTTGACATCTTTTCCTTTGAGCTCCCACCCGTCTCTTAATTGCTTTGGAAGCAAACCAAGAAAAGAGATACCAAGAGGAAACACATTCGGCTTGATTTTCTTGGATAAGAACTTGTGTTATTTGGAATTTATTAAATAAATAAATGAGTTAATCATTAACCTATCAGTCACTATATCAAAGAATCAATACTCAAATCAAAGGCTGAATTAAGGAGCTTTGAATTTGTTATAAACTCTTGGATGTCTTAACCTGCTACAGAACACAATTATTGACATCGTTGTGAATTGACAAGGTCAGTAACCTCAACAACAACAAAAAACTCAGATCATGAGGCTGGGGAGATAGCTCAGTCCCTAAAGTGCTTGCCATGCAGACATGAGGGCCTTGTTCAGTCCCTAGCACCCACCTAAAAAAGCTGGGCATGGGGACACATGGTATGTTGTTTGTAATCGCAGCACTGGGAAGGTGGAAACAGATGGATCTTTGGGGCTCAGAGGCCAGTCTAGGCAAATTGGTGCACCCCAGGCCAATGAGAAACCATGTCTCTAAACAAACAAACAAGCAAACAAGCAAACAAACAAACCAAGGTGGATGTCTCCCAAGCAATAACATCCAAGACTTCCCTTGGGCTTCCACTTGTACACACATCTACTATACATAAGCAAACAATATCTCTCCTCCCCCTCCCCATCTCCGCCTTCCCTCACACAAACACAAATCATATATTTTACCATCACCAAGACCTGCACCCAGTTATGATCTCATAAATTTACTAGCACGACCCCCACCACCACCTCATTGAGTCACTTGTGGATAAGGACCAGGTAGCAGAAAAAAAATTTGTAAGAAGGAAATAATTTCTAACATAATGAACTCAAAGCAGACCCCAGATACTTATGGCCCAATACAGCCACAAAATTAAAGTTCTGAATGTTAACAACTTTGGAAGGTTCTTTTTGAGTGTGCTTTGGACTCTTCCCAGTGTTTTAAGTGCAACTCCAATCTGCCATTCCTACCCAATGGAGTAAGGCATGCCCTTCTTCTACTGAGTGTTTCTGGAGCAAGGTCTGTGTTTGCACATACTGGTAACTCCCCGGATCCCCAGTGCCCAGCACCATGATGAAAACATAATGATCATGACTCAGTGCCCCTTCAACTGAACTCAGAGTTGTCATTTTAGGTGTATGAGATTTTCTCTCAAAGTCCATGCATTAAGGATCCACACAGATGTCAATAGATGGCCAGCTGCAAATAAGAACTCTATTATTTAAAGCCAAATACCCCAGAGTCATCCTTGACCTCTCCCTGGGACATAACTCATAAATTCTGCTAGCCCTGGGACTGGGGAAGCAGCCTAAAAGTCACAAGAGTAATTTGCCAATTAACTCTTGCTAATCCCTTGAAGGAGCTGTGAACTTGGACATAGAAGATTCCTTTGAGAAACAGTGCCCTGCATTCACAGCTGAGGGCAATGAGATCACACGGAGCAAGAAGGGAAGAAATGTTTGTCTGTGAGAGTATAAATTATATTCCATAAATTGAGAAGGGCCACCTGCAGATCAGACACTCAAGAGTGGAGGAGGAAGCCAAAATAAATTCCCCAGGCTAGAAAGAATAGACAATGTAAGCAGGCGAAAATGCAGCAGACGTCCTGGACAGTGCAAAGTGGACGAGCTCTGTGGGCTCTATCAAGGCCAAAGATACAAGAGAATCTGCACCCAGACCCCATCTTGGTCACCTAGGAGGGAGGGATGGGAAGGGAGCTAAAGAGCAGAGAGAGGCTGAAGACACCGATCCCTGTAAAACAATGTGGTGACAAGGTCTGTTATGAACGACATTTGGGGTGTCCTGTCCTGACACCCCAATAGGGTGTCTTCTTCTCCCCTTTCCTTGACATTGGGCTATGTCAAAATTTAAGAAGTGTCCTGGGGGCTGGAGGGATGGCTCAGTAGTTAAGAGCACTGGCTGCTCTTTCAGAGGACCTGTGTTCGATTCCCAGCAGCCGCATAGCAACTAACAACTGTCTGTAACTCCAGTTCCAGGGAATCTGATGTCCTCTTCTGGCCTCTGTGGGCATTGCATGACAGAGGTGTACTTACATACATGCAGGCAATACACTCATATACATAAAATAATAAAATATATTATTTAAAAAGTGTCCTGAAATGCTAGGTGTGGTAGCATACACCATTAATCCCAGCACTCAGGAGGCAGAGGCAGGTGGATTTCTGTGAGTTCAGGCCAGCCTGCTCAACACAGTGATTTCTAGACCAGCTGTGGCTATAGGGAGACTGTGGTGGTTTGAATGAGTGTCCCCCATAGGCTTTAAGTATTCAGACATTTTGTCTCCAGTTGGTGGCACTGTGCTTGGAGGACTTAGAAGGTGTGGCTGTGCTACAGGAAGTACATTATTGGGGGCAGGCTTGGTGAGTTTAACAAGCCTTGCAGTCTCCAGTCGCTCTCTCTGCTTCCTGTGCTCATTGTGAGATGTGACCCTCGGCTTGCTGCTCCAGCCCCGGCCACCATGCTTCCCGCCACAATGGACTCTGATTCCCTGGAACTGTCAATTGTAAGCTCAAATAAACTCTTCCTTTTATAAGTTCCCTTGGTCATGGTGTTTTATCACAGCAACAGAAAAGTGACTAATACAGAGACACTGTCTCAAAAAGACCAAAAATACCCCCCAAAGTGTCCTGAAGATAAGGGAATCTTAGAATTACAGAAAAGGAAGTGAGACTGGCTGTACTAGAAACCACCACCAGTAATTGGTGTTTTTTTTCCCCCTCTCTTTGTATTGTCTTACCAATGAGGCCTGGATTTTATAAAGACTATTCTCCAATCCTGACAAGATTGAAGACTCCAACAGGAGGAGGTCACTGGAATGAGGAGATCCTCACAAGGAAGGCAAGAAGGACAACAGGACCAGCAGAGGTTCCCAACTGCCTGTCTCCTAAAGGCTACCTCGAAAGCATGTTAAATATATAGAAAGCCTTATACTGCTCCTGAAACTTTGGGTTACGTGTCGGTGATGTAGCATACTATTTTTACCAAGCACCTCTAATGATCTCTACCCATGTGTTGGGCACCCTGATCGAGAGGGGAACACTGAGACAAGGAAGGGAAGCAAGACCTTTGAACTGGTCCATAGATGTCTGCATGGGTGGAATTTTTGTTCATAAGATGGGAGAAAGAGTCTCCGTTCGCTCCTTCTGACTTGCCTGGTGCATGAGTGAGGACAAAGAGGATTCAGAGAAAGGGGAACAAAGGCGATTAGGAGTGACTGAGATGTTATGTGTGAAATACGCAAAAATTCAACCAAAATAAAAATTTTTAAAAAGAAAAGATATTGAGCTCTTCTGAAGATGGTCATCTGTGTAGGGTGTTACAACTTCGCATAGTCTGTTTCCTTGGGGAAAGGCTCCTCTGACTCTGCATGGCCCATGTGTTATTCTCTCCACCCCACAGTCTCTCCTTTGCCAGCCCAACCAAGACATGAACCTCAGCAGTCCAGCCCCATTCTGTGCTAGAGCACGAGTTAAGGCTGTGCAGGAAGTCATTAAATGTAATTGAGACTCCAACTTTAAATGAAGATATACTGCCACCCAGGAGGCAATTAATCACTTCATCTGCCCTCCTTTCTCCTACCCAAATCAGCACCCAGTTCAGCCCAAACTAGGTCTTACTAGTACAAGCCTAGGTAGATTTCCTGTTCCCAGCCAACCCTTGCCACAATTGCCATTCCTTCATTATGCCTACAATGTGTCCATAATGTGTGTGTGTGTGTGTGTGTGTGTGTGTGTGTGTGTGTGTGTTTGTCCTCATCTCCCATCTTGCTGAAGACAGGGTCTCTTTCACTGCTGTTGATGCCAGGCTAGCTAGCCCATGAGCTTCCATGGTTTTCCTGTCTCTGTCCCCCATTTTGCCATAGGACTGCTGGGATTATAGATACTCTCTCCTGTGCTCAGCTTTGCATGATGGTTTCTGGGAATTTGAACTCACATTCTCTTATTTGTGTGGCAAGTGCTTTCTCTGCTGAGCCATGGCCCTGGCTGTCCTATGTAGACCAGGCTGTCCTATGTAGACCAGGCTGTCCTATGTAGACCAGGCTAGCCTAGATCTCATAGAAATCGGCCTGCCTCTGCCCCCTGAGTGCTGCGATTAAAGGCGCGCACCACCACGCCCAACTTTGACTTTTTAATTGAATATTCTTTCTTTCGTTCTTTCTTCATTCGTTCATTCGATCAATCATTCATCAGCATAGGGGACTGAACCCAGGGCCTTGTGCATGCTAGGCAAGAGTTCTACCACTGAACTATACTGCCAACTTTATTTATTTATTTATCTATTTAGAGACAGGATCTACCTAAATTGCCCAGGCTGTACTTGAACTTAGTAGGCCAGGCAGGCCTTACTTGAACTTGGGATCACCCTACCTCAGCTTCCTGAGTAGTAGGGATTATGGGTATTTGCTGCCTTGTTTGGCTCTGTTTAATTTTTTTTTTTTTATTTCTGTATGTGTATCAGTGGACTGTCTGCATGCAGGTCTGTGCACCCGTGTCGTGTAATGCCGCGGAGGTCAGAAGAGGGTCTCGGATTCCCCTGGAGCTGGAGTTCTCCTGGAATTGGAGTTTCAGACGGCTCTCAGCCACCATGTGGGTGCTGGGGATCGAACCCAGGTCCTCTGTAAGAGTGGTCGGCGCTCTTAACCACTAGGCCATCTCTCCAGCCCTTGGCTCTGTTTAATTCTCTCATGTGCACTGAAGGCAATATCAGTCTCTGTCAATGGCTCCTGACCATTTCATTTCCCAGTATACACTATGAAACATTCCAGAAAAGATAAAGAGCAAAGCTCCCCAGTTGGTAAATATCAGCCATGGTGGTTTCCTGCACCAGCCCTGGGTTTTATGTGCCCCGTGCTACTCTGAGCTGATAACATAGATAACCCATCTGGTCCTGGCCTGCTTTCCCTCCCAGGGTGGGCAAAGGATTAGATCTGTTTTAACACTGGGAGACTCCGAGGTTGTAAAGAGCCTTGTCCTCTGAACAGAGGGACAGTTACATAATTCCACCGAGCTCTGGCACTGCAGGACAGCAGGCTCCAAGTGGCATCTAATTACAGGGAGGCTGATGGTCGCCGTTGAAGATCCTGTCACAGGACTCAGGTCTCAGCTCACTGATGTCCTGCCAGCAGTTGCACTAAAACGGAAATTAAGCGCAGTGTCATGGCCATTTAGGACATTAGGAACGGAAGGCGCCCGGGAGATGCTTCCTGGCCCCTTGCCCACGTTATTAACAAGGTGCAAACGAGGGCCTGGGCTGGGAGAGGATAACAGCTGGAGAGAAGAGACTTTCACTGCAGGTGGAGCTATGAGGAGAGGAAGGAGATAGGTGAGCCTACATCCCAAATCACCTTGGCCAGGAAGAAAATTGGCTTGATAAATTAGGAAAAGTCACCCACTTCTTCATGAAACCCTTTTGGAACATTTTTGTAGGTTGCAGGTTTCTCCAGACCCTGATTTCTGTGCTGGCTTCCAGCACAGAGACACAGAGAGACACACACACAGCCACAGGCAGAGAGAGAGAGAGAGAGAGAGAGAGAGAGAAAAAAGGGAATGGGGAAAGGACAGGAGTAACGGACATCCACATTCTTTGACACCCACCTCTCCTCATTTATAATTTGCTTGAAACCTTCAGGCTAGTGGAGTTCTACAGGGTGTCACCAGGCTGCCAAGTTCTCTAGCTCAGACTCTGGGGAAATCCCAGCCTTGGCTTGGGTCCAGCTCTGGCCAATGCCAGGGCTATTTGCTAAATAAAGACCACAAGCTCCAGGGCTAGAGGATAAACTGGAGTCCTTGTTTTGCAGTTCATTCACCCTTGCATCCACCCCCAAGCCCCAAGCACACACACATACGCACACACAATGGCTGGCATGCCTCCTCTTAGGTGAGAAAGGCAGACAGACTTGGGTAACAGCAAAGGGAAGGAATGCCGTGATGCCCTATCCCTACACATCACCTGTTCCTAGCGGAAGGTGCACACAGGGAGAGTTTGTCCCACTCCAGGCCCAAAGGAGGAGAAGCTGGAGGATCCCTGGAGTCTAAACCGCCAGCTGGAACCTTCCCTGCAGTGTCCTGCTCTCTTGTCTCTCTGCTGACAGCTGTGGCAGAGGTGAACTGGGACATGGGAATCACCAGCTCTCTTTGGCTGGGTGGTGGGGGCAAAAAGCCCGTTTTTCTGTCCTGTCAGGTCTATTTAAGTATTTAATGAGGTGAGATAGCACCAATAAATTTAACATGGCACAATAACTCTGATGATGTGGGCTACGGCCTAATAAGCTTCCATCCCAGGGATAGAAGAGTGATCTTGCCTTTGTTAGATCTTATCGAGTTTGATTGCTTTGTTCAGATATTAAAAAGGTTGAGCAAGGACTTTCGGGCACTGCCACAAATCTGTGTGTATCCTCCCAGCCGAGATAGATTGAAGCCAGGCTGCAGAATACAAGGCTGTTTATTTTAATTGACAATCGAGAGGAGTGGAATTGGTAGAGGGTAGAGGGTGAACAAGGGGGTCCTGGGGCCTGCGATTGGGTGGCTTTTGAGTCCAGATTCCTCCCTCTTTAAAGTCCACAGCAGGGCTATAGTCCAAGGGGCTGTCCGATGCAGCATTAGCTCCTGAGATGTCCAAGGGTCTCTTCTCTTCCTCACTCCTTTTGAGGAAGCAGACAGGACACTGATCTGTGTGTCACTTGTGGTTATTGTCCTTGCCTTCCATGGAAAGAGGCCTGCTACAGACATTTCCTGGCCACTTGTGTTCACCCCCAGCTACTGCTTTAGTCTGTCCCCTCTGTTCCCTGTAGACTTACGGCACAATCCCTACAGCGATTCGAAGTCAGGGGCCACATGCTTCACTAAGAACCCCTTCCCATCCATGTAGCACTAAGCACAGATGAGATTTTCTAACTATGGGTGTATTGGGGGGGGTAGGTCACATGGGATAGGAGTAAATATTTTCAGGTTGATGTTTAGATATTTACTTTAAAATGTGTTATACTATAAAATATAATCGATATGTCACCCATGATTTCATAAATGTAATTTCTCAGGATGAGGCTGTGGGACACCAAAGGCTTTGAAAGGAAATAAAGTTCAGGTAAATTCTCAAATACTGTTAATAACAATGACAAAGGGAGTATTTAGTAAGTAAAGTTTTGGGAGCACTATATTAGCTGACTTACTAATTGATTGGCTGCTTGATTGGTAAGTTATTAGCTTATTGACAGATTTCCCCCCCCCAACATTTTACTATGAAAAATTTCAAATGCAGCAGAAAAACTGAAAGAACTGTATAAAGACCACCCCGAGACCTACCACCCAGGCCCCACCATTAACATGGCATGGTATTTGTCACACGTCTCTCTGCACAACCATCTCTTACACCTTTTTCAGTCTATCTTACACTTTTGGATCTATTTCAAGTACACTGGTATCATCAGAATGTTTTGCCCGTAAATGTTTCAGCATGCAAATCATTAGAGTTCAATATTGTTTATGGTTTTCAAAGTAAAAGTTACATTCCAGGGAATGTGCACATCTTAATTCTATTATTCAATGAGTTTCAATAAATGCACACACTTGTGTAACCACAAATCATATTGATTTATAGGATATGATCAGCACTCTGGAAAACATACTCGTGGCGCTCCTACTCAAACCCAACTTCGGTCAACACAGACAAACTAAAACAACCTGTGATTCTTCGGGGGGGGTCTTTTTGAGACAATGTTGCCTTGTAGCCCCAGCTAGCCTAGAACTCAGTATGTAGACCAGGCTGGCTTGAATTTACAGAGATCCACCTGCCTCTGCCCCTGAGTGCTGGGATTAAAGCATATGCTGCCACACCTGGCTATTGTGATTTTTTTTTAATATTTTTATTGATTCAAGAATTTCATGAATTTCATCAATGTATTTTGATCATGTTCAGACCCTTCTTCCACCCCCTCACTACCCCACAACTTCATGTCCTCCTGTTATTACTCATCTTTAAGTGTTTGTGATTTTTATCAGAATACATCAGCTTTTCCTGCTACAGAAGTTCATGTCCATGGAATAATGCAGAAGTCCTCTTTGTTCTTGAGCTTTGTCTATATTGAGGCATGTATCAGTAGTTGATTCTTTTTTTAATGCTGAATAGTATCTCTCTGGTTGTATATACTTCCTGTGGGTGGACACGTAGGCTATTACAGGTTGGGGCTATCATCAATAAAGCAACTAAGAATCTTCTACAAGTCTCTTTGTAGATAAATTCTTTTATTTCTTGTGGGTAAATACCAGGAGTTATATTGCTATTTCTTAGGACAGGCAGACAGGCCAATGTTTACTTTTTAGAAACTTTGCAGAAGTAGCTGTGTCCTTCTGTACTGCTATCAACAATGTATAAGAATCACTGTTGCTATGGTTGGGGAGATAGCTGAGTAAAGTGCTTGCTGTGCACACACGAAGGCTTGAGTTCAATCCACAGCACCACATAAAAGCCAGACCTCACAGCATGCACCTGTAATCTCTGAGGAGTCAGAGACAGGACAATCCCTAACACTTATTTGGCCAGGCAGTCTTATAGAATTGGGTGAGCTCTAGGTTTGATGACTCTGTCTCAAAAAAAAATAAGGTGAAGAGTAACTAAAGAAGACACACTCTACCTCTAGCCTCTATATGCACATGCATGCACATACATGCATTCCACACACACCTTAACACATACATGTGCAAAGAATTACAGTTGCTCACCCGTTTTGTGCCATATTTCCTATTTGAATTATTCTTATGGATATGTAATTGGGATCCCACTGTTAAGCATTTTTCATGAACTTCTTGTCTGTTTGCAAACTACTCCTAATGAGGTATCTGTTGAAATCTTTTGCCCTATTTTTTATTATGTTGGTTATATTTTCATAGTTGAGTGATGTAATTTATTTGTATGTCCTGGATATCAATTCTTTATCAGACATGCTTTTGATAATATTCCCTATCTGTGGCTTGCTTATGTGTCTTGTTTGTAGTGGCTTTTGGTGAACAAAAATGTCCAATTTTTATAAAATGTAATCCCTATTTTTTAAATCTAATGTATATTGTTTCTGCTCTCCTAAGACATCTTTACCTGTTTGCAGGTCATAAAGATTTCCTAAAGGCTTCATTTAACTATATTCTAGATTTAGGTTTTGCTTTCAGGTGTGTGATCTACCTCAAAATAAGTTTTGTGCATAGTGTAAGACAGAGGCCAAGGTGTTTTTATTTTTCACATAAATATCAAGTTGTTTCAATAAAAATTGTGGACTTTTTTCCTCTTGATGACTTTTGCACTTTTATCAAGAATCCAATAATGATAAAAGTGTAGATCTATTTCTGGGCTCTCTATTCCGCTCCACTGGTTGATGGATTTTTGAGAAAACTGATTCTTAGAATGTTAGCTAAAATGTTTAGCTAAAAGAAACAGAAATTCTTTAATATAAGGGTTTATAAACTTTTCCAGATTACAGTCCTCTTTAAGTATATGGTAAATATCTTAGGCCACTTCTAAAGAAATTTCTCAGAGATGCAAATGCTTGCATATAATTTAAGGGAGACCCCTGACCCTGACGCCTTTATTCTAACCATTGTGTTTTACAGCAAAGGCTGCAGACTTTAGCAGATGACAGACCTAGAACCCAGGGCCTTCTACTCTACTCCACAGGTTCTCAAAACAGTAAGCCCCAGTCTCCACCATCCAAGAGCTTATACTGCAGTGAGAAAGTCAGATATGTTCATGGCTAACTGGACAGGATGAGCTGAATGTAATAAAAACCAAACCAGAAGATTCTAAGTTCTCAGAGAAGGCTCCATATTTTTTCTTTCTTATTTTTTTATTGAGCATTTATATATTTCATATAACAGTTTTTAATTAAATTTAGAATCCCCTCTCCTCCATCCTTGCCCCCCACATCCCAACCTTCCCTGTTAGAGGAGAACTGGTCTTTGGTCAAGAGTACACAAGTAGCTGCACTTCCCTGCTAGAACCTCCAAAGAAGCTCTCAAGGAAGGCTCCATTTTACTGGACCAAAGAGAAGCAGAAGAAGAATGCTCCAGCCCAAGGTATTCTGGAACAAGTGATACCTGTAGAGGAGAAAAGACCACACCCCTAAAAGCTAAAGTCTGAGTCCAAGAAGGTGTGAACCAAAAGATAATGTACATTTGTGAAATGTTTTGATGATTATAACAATATTCTTCCTGTCCTTTCAGATGGAAAAAGAGCAAATAGCTGGAAAGGAATTCCTTGACTTGGAATTGTTTTCCACTGTCTCCTTGAAGCTAACTTAACTGTAAATTTGAAACTCTGTGTGTTTCTGGCTGTATTTAGAAAGGCAGTCTGAACCATCCTTGGGACAAGAGAAGGAAGAAGGAAAACAGTTGAGCAGAAAGAATTTACAAGTTAGCATCAGCAGACCCTGAACTGAAACCTGTCTCTAAAGTGTACTAATTGTATGATCTTGCACAAGCCAGGAAACCTTTCTGACCTTTTGTTACCTCATTTGTAAAATGGAACTAATCATAACACTGACCTTGCTGGCCATTGTGATATGTCAAAGAAATAAAGTATGTGGAGACACATCACCCTAAGCAGAGAGCTGTGCAAAGGGCAGAGTTGACGTTATTTGAAAGGATCATTTTGGACCCCAGAAATTATGATCCCACACTGCTGGTGTTGTGCTATGTGTCAGAGAACCAGTTGATGCTGGGGAAACCCAAGGAAGCCACACATGCCTACAGCCGATCTGTGAACAGCACCTTCCTTTTTCTCCCCAAAGGCAAGGTATTAGGAGGTAATTCTACCTTTATAGATATTGACAGACATCATTTTAACATTTGCATTCAAGGCTGTCCTTGAACTGTAACTTTGGGGGTTCTTATGAGAGGAGGGAAAAGAGAAATCACACATCACTATTTCCCTAGGCTATGTGGACTTTATCAGTCAGGATAGGGTAGGTTATGCTACAGTAACAAACATCTCATAACAACAAAAGCCATTCTGTGAACCAGACACTACAGGAAGGAAGAGAACTGAGGACTTTCCCTGCAGGTCAAGGGAAGGGAGTAACCACTGTCTCAAACATGGCCAGTGACCTTAACAAAGGAAAAGAGACTCTGGGAAGATTCTGTTGAGAACGAGACCTCTGTTCACATCTCATTGTCATAAAGTCATACAAAAAATTTAGCCCTCAAGCCTAGAAATGCACCCCACATATTAGAAAGCATAAGCTAAATGTAGGATTTTAAATTTTATTTTTATTTTTAATTTTATTATTGGTGTGTGTGTGTGTGTGTGTGTGTGTGTGTGTGCAGGGGTTTGTGTGCCAGGGCCTGGGTGTTTGTGGAGGTCAGAGGACACCTTTGGGGGTCAGTTCTGTCTGTACATTGTGGAGACAGTGTCTGCTTGTTTCTGCTGATATGTGCTACAGCCTGGATGGCCATGAGCCACAGGCTGATTCTCCTGCCTCCACCCCCACCTCACCGTAGGAGAGCTGGGACTGTAGATGTGATCCACTTCATTCAGCTTTTTTATGTGAGTTCCAGGGGTTGAACTCGGTCCACCAGGCTTGTGCATCAAGAGCTTTCAGCCACTGAGCTCTCTTGCTAACCCCAGATCAAGAACTTCTATTAAGGACCGAGAGAAGGCTCAGTGGGTAAAGTACTTGCCATGTGTGGTGGTTTGAATGAGTGTCCCCCATAGGCTCTAGGTATTCAGACATTTGTCTCCAGTTGGTGGCACTGTTTTTGAAGGTCTTGGGGTGTGTGGCCGTGCTGGAGGAAGTATGTCACTGGGGGCAGGCTTAGTGAGTTTTAACAAGCCTCGTGGTCTACAGTTGCTCTCTCTGCTTCCTGTGCTCTTTGCAAAATGTGACCCTCGGCTTCCTGCTCCAGATCCAGCTGCCATGCCTCCCGCCACAATGGACTCTAATTCCCTGGAACCATCAATCGTAAGCTCAAATAAACTCTTCCTTTTATAAGGTCCTTTAGTCATGGTGTTTTATCACAGCAACAGAAAAGTGACTAAAACACCATGTATCTTAGTTTCTTTCCTGATGTTGTGATAGAACACCCCAACAGCAGCAATTTAAGGGAAAGGGGTTTGTTTGCCGCACAATTCCATGTTACAGCCCATTGTGACAAGGAAGTTGCATGGCAGGACCTGAGAGAACTGGTCACTTTACATCCAACAGTCAAGGGCAGTGACCAATGAACTAATGCATGCTAGTGCTCTCCTTGTCCTCTCCATTTTCTACAATCCAGAATCCCCCACCCAGGGGATGGTTCTGCGTACACTCTAGATGGGTCTTCCCATGTCAATCAATGTGATTAAGACAATCCTTCACAGGCCAACCTTAAACCAGGCAATCCCTCACAGGTACTGTGAGCTTGCTTCCTAGGTCCTGAGCTGACAATACTAACCATCATACCCTGTAAGCCTGAGGACTTGAGTTCCCATCCCCATAACCATGTAAAACCAGGCTCAGTGGCACAAGTCTGCCATCCCAGTGCCCATATAATGGCAGGAAGCAGAAACAGGAGAATTCGCAGGAGCTCATGAGTCAGCTTGCCTGGCTCACACAATGACAAACAATGAAGAGACTATCTCAAACAAGGCTGAAGGTGGGGGCCAACACCTGACATTGTCTCTGAAGTCCACACCTGCACTCAGAAACATGAATATGCACACATACATGTACATGTATATATATCATAAACACACACACACAGAGAGAGAGAGAGAGAGAGAGAGAGAGAGAGAGAGAGAGAGAACCCTTATTAAAACGTACCTCTTAATATTCCCTGCGTCTGCCAGGCTGTTTCACATTCAGCTTTGTGCGTTCCATTTCTTCCATTTGGAGCGCTATTATCTCTTCCTAGAAAGTGTCTATTCATCTTCTAAGATTCATTCAAATGTCTCCTCCTCTTGAAGCCACTCCAGAACCCCTTATCTCAGGTAGTGCAGCGCAAGCTTGAGTTTATCTGTTTGTTTCCTTATGACACTGAGGACTCCTTTAGGGGAAAAAAAATAAATGCTCATGAGATAAATGAACGAATTCTGATATTCGTTGTACATGATAACCTGACCTGAATCCCTCACCCCACCACACCTCCTCAACAGCTCTGGCTGTAGTAGAAGGAGTAAAACAAATTTTGCCATACCTTTTCCCAAAGTCTTTACCATAACACAGTTTAATTTATAGCCCATGGACCATAACCTGATTTACCAATGTGAAAGTGATATATATCCAGTAGAAACTGTGCTTTGAATGTAATCTTTTCCTGGGCTAGCAATATGATAGTCGCTTACAATGCTGGAAAGTTCACAAGGGTGAACAACCAATGCTCCACACCACACTGGCTGCTTTGTGGGTTAAGTGCATCACACGCATTTTCCACTTAGAGTAATTCCTAATTACAGTGGTTTCATTGGAATCTAAGTCCATCGTAAGTTGAGAAGCATCTGTAGTTAACATTTAGCAGGCACCTTTTAATATCAGGCATAATGAAGGATGCTTTTCAAGCCATTTAATCTATCCTTACAATAATAGTATTAGAGACTGTGTGTTAGAGATTATGGTACTGAAGTTTAGAAAGTTTCAGTGACCTGCCCATGACAGTGAAAAACAAACCAACAAGATGCCTGAACCCAGGTTTATTGGAGTCCAAAATATATACTCTTTTTGGGGGGGTCTTTTTGAGACAGGGTCTCCCTTTTAGTACCAGCTAGCCTGGAGCTCACTCTGTAGACCAGGCTGGCTTTGAACTCACAGAGATCCACCTGCCTCTGCTTCCCAAGTGCTAGGATTAAAGGCAAGCACCACTACACCCGGCCAAGATCTATACTCTTGAAGCTGGGGAGAGATGGCTCAGTGCATAAAATGTTTGCCATGTGACCTGAGTTTGGATATCCATATGAAAGCTGGGCACAGTAACACAAGCATCTGCCATCTCAGCATGCCTTTATTCCAGAGATGTAGGCAGAGAGGAGGGAATCACTAGAAGTTCACAGGCCAGAGAACCTGAGGCACACAGCAGTGAACAGCAAGACCCGGCCTCAAACAAGGCGGGAGGGTCTTCACCAGGGACTGTCCTCCCACCCACATGCACACTGTGACACATTCTCTCTCTCTCTCTCTCTCTCTCTCTCTCTCTCTCTCTCTCTCTCACACACACACACACACACACACATGCACATACTCCTTGCTCTTAACATCTCCATAGGTTACAGAAATTGGCCTCTCAGATGGCTCAACTGTCTCCAAGCACAAAGCCGACAACACAGATGGGAAGCCCCTCTGTTCCTGATCCCTAAACAAACTGCGCAGAGGTTAGAGGACTGGATGCGTAGAAGCCCCTCCCTACTGCAGTCCCTTTGGGTCAGGGGCTCCAAAGCAAAACCCACACTGGAAACCAGTCTGCTCACACCAAGACAAAGAGAAGTCTGATGTAAATGATTCTTTGGTTGGGATTATTTAGCTTGAAAAAAAAAAAAAAGAAAAGAAGAGTGACTTAATAGATACTGGTTGATGACCAGATGTTCACTAAATCCACTGAGGATAAAAAAGACAGCTCTTAAAATTCAGCTTGGGGGATTTCAATTAGGCAGAAAGAAGAGTTTCTTAACAGTGAGGAATATGAAATATCTTTGACTAATGAGCAGAGATGGACTTTCTCTTGGAACCCAGGGTCCCTACTCAGATGTTGATGCCTTTGTGTATTCAGCCACTAATTCGCCCCCTCTTCCAGCAATCATTTGTTAAGCACGCACTATGGTAGGTACTAAATATGAGTAAAAACACAGTTCTCTTCCCTGAACACTCCCTTCCTGGAATCATTTTTTCATGATGTTAAATTTCCCTGAAAGATATAATAACTCATAACACTTCAAGGTATGTAATTTTTCCATTTCATAGGGAGACTATGTTGTATGACTTTTCCTGGGAAGACTTGAACAAATGTCTATTTGTACCATATAGGATATTGATGACAAAACAAAGGAATAATTCCATCCTAGGCAAGCTTGGCCACCAATAAGTTTTGCGGGTTACTTACAGAGGTGTGGGTGAGGAGATTATTTATAGAAGCATAGGTTAGGGCTTACTTACAAGAGCATGGTGAGGGGGTTCCTTAAAGGAGCATAGGTTAGGGGTTACTCACAGGAACATGGGTGATTCAGAGAGCTGTATTACCCAAAAGCCCACCCCAGGATGAGTCATGACTCTAAAGTTGGAGTTCTTTGCACAATGTGCAGGCAGGTCCATGGAAGAGTCTCCTCTCTCCCAGGTAAGCTAATGTTTACTGTTTTTCTTGCTTTGCTTTTTTTTTTTTTTTTTTTTTTT
>VZQC01006931.1:860356-877200 GCA_009823505.1 Rhizomys pruinosus
GGGGGGGGTTGCTTCTTTTTCTTTCTTCCTGCTTATTTATTTTATCTAGTCTTTTTTATTTTTTAATGTATTTATACATATATTTTATCAGATCTAGACCCGTGTCCCCTTTTTTTATTTTTAAATACATTTTTTAAATTTTTATTTATTTCTGTATGTATATGAATGTACTGTCTGCATGCAAGTCTGTGCACCCATGTCATGCAATGCCGAAGAGGTCAGAAGAGGGTGTTGGATTCCCCTGGAACTGGAGTTCTCCTGGAATTGGATTCTCGGCCGCCATGTGTGTGCTGGGGATCGAACCCAGGTCCTCTGTAAGAGCGGTCGGTGCTCTTAACCGCTAGGCCATCTCTCCAGCCCCCCTTTTTTTAAATTTTTTATATGTATGAGTGTACTGTCTGCATGTAGGTTTGGTCCACCTGTGTCATGTAATGCCAGGGAGGTCAGAAGAGGTGTCGGATTTCCCTGGAACTGGAGTTAAAGACAGTTCTTAGCCACCATGTGGGTGCTAGGTATTGAACCTGGGTCCTCTGCAAGACCAGTCGGCGCTCTTAACTGCTGAGCCATCTCTTCAGCCCCTATCTAGTCTTTTTTAAAGTCTGAAGAATTCCAGTACAGATAGCCCACCTGCTGGGCCATAGGAGCAGTGCTGTATAGATAGCTTCTCTGTGAAGCCTGTACCCTTATACTCATCCACCCCTGAATTCACACACACTTTCTGTGTGTCTCTCCATGTCTCTATCTATATCTATGTCTATTTCTCTCTCTCTCTCTTCTCTCTCTCTCTCTCTCTCTCTCTCTCTCTCTCTCTCTCTCTCTGTCTATTTGTCTGTCTCTGTCTCTCTTAGTACCCAGTCTCAACCCTGTTGAAAAGGAGAGAATCTGATTAGCATCACGGGTAGGAGTTTTATCAACATGTTTAGACTGGAATTAAGAGGGCTTGGGGGTGGAAAGAAAGATGGGGAAGATTTAAAACTATTCCAAATGGGTCTAGTGAGATGCCTTAGTAAGTCCAAATCCGCAAGCTCCGAGTTCAAGTGAAAGACCCTTCCTCAGCCAGGTGTGGTGGCGCACGCCTTTAATCCTAGCACTTGGGAGGCAGAGGCAGGCAGATCTTTGTGAATTCAAGGGCGGCCTGGTCTATAGAGTGAGTTCTAGACAGCTATGGCTACAGGGAAACCCTGTCTCAAAAAAACCGAAAACAAACAAACAAACAAACAAACAAACAAAAAAAGACCCTTCCTCAATGTATAAGGTGAGCAATCGAAGAAGACACTGGACATCAGCCTTAGCCTTCCATATCCTTGTGCACACACATACACATGCACCTACACACATGTGCTCCTCCATACATGTGTGCCCACACACAAGAACCTGCATAGACACACCACACGCATGTAAAATAATAAATCAAAACAAATAAAGCTGTTCTAAGCATTCCCTAGTACTCGTATCTTCTGTTTGATGCTCCCAACACCTGGCAAGCACAGACATGGTCCAAACTTCAAATCAGATCTCCCCATCTCCCCAGGTGAACACAGGAAGTCCCCAAAGCTCTCATCTTTTTGGAAGCCACTAGAGCAATTCCATTGGAGGGATTCTCCCCCCCCCCTCAGGAGATCCCTCCCCATGGCTCTCCTACTTTCTCTCTTTCCCCCCATTTTCCTTCTTCCGTTTTTGCCTCATTCTTTCTACTTTGTTTTCCTCTGATGCATCTTAAAAAAAAAAAAAAAAGCCACTGCCACCCTCTTGTTTATCTGTTGGTGCTCCGGGCACAGAGCTCAGGGACCTCCCTAGAATGGTTTATTACGGCTTCTCTGTTTAGCTCGACTGCAGTACAGCAGAGGTAATACAATCATGTCTCAACTCCATATGGTCTTGGAGGCTGACAAGCAGAACAACCTCTGCTTTGTTTGTGTTTTACTCGTGGTGTTATGAGAGCCACGTGGCCTGCTGTGCTAGGTTCCTCTCGCAGGACAGATCAGAGAAGGAGACAGCTCCTTGCTCTGTCTCCTCCCCTTACACACACACACACACACACATACACACTCACACACACACAGGCACACACACTCACATGCACACACACACACACGCACACACACATATACACACTCATACACACACACAGGCACACACACACACACAGAGGCACACACACAGGCACACATACACACACTCACATACACACAGAGGCACACACACACACTCACATACACACAGAGGCACACACACACACACACACACACACACTCCACAATTCTGAGCACAATAGAGTTAAGGGGACAGTGATCAACTGCAGAGGACACTGGGACCACAAAGAAAGCAGCATTGCAGAACAGGCCAGAGGAGTAAGAGCAGGAAGTAAAGCAACAGTTGTGACGAGCCCCGCATTCCTCACTCAAGACGCGCGTGTAACACCATACAACTTCGTAGGATATTTATTGTTGCCCTATTTTCTCGTCAAGAAGACAGAAGTCAATATAGTCATTGAGTCCTCCTTTCCTCTAAGTAGCAGACCTGGAACTGAATGCTCCCTTCTCTGTTTGACCCCCAAGCTTATTCACAGTCTATTACAATGTCTGTGTCTATAAAGGGGACAAGACATTCTTAATAGCTCTCTACTTAAACAAGAACCTGGAGCCTAGAGGAAATAATGGAGGATAAACAACCACCCTTCTGAATGTATAGCACAGTGAGGTCAGGCTGAGGGGGCTGGGCGTCGTCTTCAGCCACATGTGCAGGAGCACGGTCACAGCCATGGAGCCCATGAGGCACTAGGCTCTTGAAAACCTGACACAGCGTGTTCAGTATCTGCCACCACCACTGCTGCAGTTATAACAATGGAATTTCCTCTAAAACCGAAGAGGACTGTGGGGGAGGTGGGGCAATGAGAGACTCAATACAAGTGATTCTTGAGTAGGTGTAAGTGCTTTAAAAAATAAAGCAGGCTTAAGACCTTGCTCCTATCTACAGCAATCGTGATAGCATGCACAAGACCCATGCAAAAGCAAGCAGACAGAAACCCAGCACAGAACTGTGGAAATGGGCTGCAGACCCCAACCTCAGCCAAAGAACGATTGGCAGCTGATCACTGCTGAAAAAAAAAAATACACAAAAATTCAATTAAAAAGTTATAAAGAAAGAAAAAAAGAAAGTCAAAGGAAGGAAGGAAGTTAGGGGAAGAGAGAGAGAGAAAGAGAAAGCAAGTAAGCATGGCTCAGCAAGATGGCTCAACCACTCACTGTGCAAGCCTGACAACCTGATTTTCATCCCCAAGATCCATGGTGGGGGGAGAGAGCTGATACCTGAAAATTGTCCTCCAGCCTCCACATGAGCACTGCAGCATGTGTGCACCTGCACACACACATACACACACACACACACACACACACACACACACACAAACCATACACACAAATAATAATACTGATAAAATAGTAATATGATCCTTGGGCTAAAGAATTGGCACAATCCGTAAAGTACTTGGCATACAAGCACAAGGACCTCTGGACCCCCAACACCCATGTAAAGCCCAGGCACAGTGGTGCCCTGTTAGTGGCAAAGACAGGTAGATTCTTGCTGACCAGCCAGACTAATTGGTAAGCTCGATATTCAGTGAGATAGCCTGTCATAGAAGTAAGACACAGCTGGGTGTGGTGGTGCACGCCTTTAATCCCAGCACTCAAGAGCCAGAGGCAGGCAGATATCTATGAGTTCAAGGCCAGCCTGGTCTACAGAGTGAGTTCCTGGCCAGCTGGGGACTAAAAGGAGACAATGTCTCAAAAATAAAAAAGAAAGACGCAAACCATTTGAGGAAGACACCAGGCAATGACCCCTGACCTCCACAGGCACGCACACACAGATGCACATATACACAAAATGCACACACACACACACCACACACACAGTGAAATATATGGTCATGCTGTATACAAGACATGATAGAGGGTCCTGTGTGGCCCTTGCTGCAGACAAGACTCTGCAAGAGCTGAAAGAACCACTAAAGGTGTGTGGTGGTTGGAATGAGAGATGTTCCTGGAGGCTCGGGCATTTGAGCACTTAGTTGGTCCAGTTGGAGGTGCTGTTAAGGGAAGTCATGGACCTTCAGGAGATACAACCTTGCGGGAGGGAAATACACCAGCAGGGGCAGGTTTGACAATGTGGAGCCTTACCCCACTTCCAGTTGGCTCTCGGTGCTTCATGTCGACAGTTGGAGATGTGAGCTGTTAGCTTCCTGCTCCAGCGACCACGCCTGCTGCTTGCTGCCACACCTCCCCTGCATGCTGGACTCATCCCTCTGGAAGCCTAAGCCAAAATAAATTCTTTCTTCCATAAGTTGCTCTAGATCTTGGTATTTTATCTGAGCAATAGGAAAGTAACTGATATGAGGAATGAGAGCTAGTTCTGAGGAAGAAGTAAGAGATCTCACTGAGGACTGGACAGGACCCCAGGCTATGGACACCACTTTTGGGAAAACCTCCAACAGTGTCTTCTTTCAGGTCTACACCTCGGGAGGGGGTCAGTAGCAAATCTCTCTGCTCTCAAGACACAGGCCCAGCCCAAGAAACGCCATGGTTCCAGCGGAGAGTGATGGTCATCAGGCCCTTCGCTCTTCTTCCTTTACATACAGACCTGGTCACCAAAGGGGACCTGACGTGTGTGTCTGGGAGCAGCCATGAGTGTTAGCTACAGCTGCAGCAGTGATCGCAGTGGTGGCATCCATAGCACAGTTCCAGTGGCCTTGTGAGTTCATCTGTATTGAGGTCCTCACTGATCTAGTTGATCAACAGAATGAAACTTCCTTATTTGGCAAAATTAAAAAACTGATGTGCTAGAGTCAAAGATTATATAGTTATCATCCAAAGAGAGTGTGTGCGTGTGTGTGTCTGTGTCTGTGTGTGTCTGTGTGTGTCTGTGTGTCTGTGTGTGTGTATGATGAATAGCCTTGAAGAAGAAGTTTGCTTTTCTGTTTTTTCATCAAGCATAGGAGCTTCATCATAAGAGAACGTGAATGTGAGGGGGGAGGCCCCTTCCTTTTCTTGGCAACAGTGGCGGGATAGGGTGGGAGCTCTGTACAGGAGCATCTGTATTTTTTAGAACAAGCTAATTGCACCACCTGACTCTTCTCTGCCATCTGTCTCCCAGACTCTCTGTCATCCTTCCTCCTGCCCCAGCAGCCAATCACTATAGCAGCCTGGAGCTCAGAATCCTATCTATATTTCCCCAAGAGGGAAAATTCACCAAGAAGAGGTGATTCTGTATTATAGGCACTCATGGCAAGGTGGCTCTGAAGAGGGTGTGTGCATGTATGTGTGTGTGTGTCTGTGTGTGTCTGTGTGTGTCTGTGTGTGTGTATGTGTGTGTGTTATGCACATGTTTGTGTGGGTATATGGATAAGTACATGTGGGTTCATCCATGGAGACCAGAGGTTGATGTCTGCTATCTCCCTCAATCCATCCCCACCTTACTTTATTTTAAGTAGTGTTTTGGGGGTCTTTTTGAGACAGGGTCTCCCTGTAGCCCCAGCTGGCCTGGAGCTCACTCTGTAGACCAGGTTGGCCTTGAACTCACAGAGATTCACCTGCCTCTGCCTCCTGAGTGCTAGGATTAAAGGCATGTACCACCACGCCCGGCTTTAAAGTGATTTTTTATGTCTAAGTGTTTTGCCTGCATGCATGTAAGTTTACCCATGCAGTGCCCACAGAGGCCAGAAGAGAGCATCAGATCCCCCGGAACTGGAGTTACAGACCATTGTTAGCTGCCATGTAGGTGCCGGGAACAGAACCCTAGTCCTCTGGAAGAGCAGTCAGTGCTCTTAATCACTGAGCCACCCCTCCATCCTCCATTCCCCACCCCTGCCTTAATTTTTGAGACAAGGTCTCTCACTGAACTTGTAACACATTGATTTGCCTAGGCTGGTTGGCCAGTGTGCTCCAGAGATATGCTTGTCTCTGCCTCCCAAATCATGGGGTCACAAAAGCACACCACTACAACTGGCTTAAATACATATATAATAAAANGAGTTCATAACCTGCCTGATTAATATAGCAAATTTCAGCCAGGATACACAGTGAAACCTTGGCTCAATAAAATAAAATAAAAATAAAATAAAATCATTAATTTCCATATATATATATAATGGTCTTTTTGAGACAGGGTCTTCCTTTAGCCCCAGCTGTCCTGGAACTCACTATGTAGACCAGACTGACCTTGAACTCACAGAGATCCACTTGCCTCTGCCTCCCAGATGCTGGGATTGAAGGCATGTACCACCAGGCGCAGCATACACTTGGCTTTTTATGTGTGTTAATCCCAACTCCGGTCCTCATGCATGTATGATGAACACTTTACTGAATGAGCCATCTTCTTCTTCAGTTGACCCATTCTTAATAATTTAATACCTACTTAGTACCAGGCACTTT
Source organism: Rhizomys pruinosus (assembly GCA_009823505.1). Lineage (NCBI taxonomy): Eukaryota > Metazoa > Chordata > Mammalia > Rodentia > Spalacidae > Rhizomys > Rhizomys pruinosus. Next base: position 866,782 of record VZQC01006931.1, read on the forward strand.
GGAGACATCTGAGCAGAGCAGAACACACACACACACACACACACACACACACACACACACACATATACGTTCCCTGTCTTAATGGAGATTCTAGTGTTTAGAATGGCCAGCCCACTCAATTATAAGAAAATTTCATCTTCCAGGGAGCCCAGAGAGAAGAAGGGACATGCTATAGTCCCCCGAACCCAGAGGACACCTATGATCCCATTCTGCCAGCACCTGCCCTTCCCTCTGCAGCCTTTGTTACTAAAGTGCCAGGCAACAGGGCAGCCACTCACCAAAAGAAAGCCCGCCCCTCTGCAGACCTGGCACCCCAAGCCCTTACTCCTTCATTGGTGTGCATCATAAATGTGTAATGCCAGTCCAAGAAAATCACCCAGCCCAACCCGCTCTGCCTTGCATCCTTAACAACCTTATCAAAGGATTTCTTTCTGAGCACGGAGAACAGAGAGCCCTCCAGGTTTTGATTCATAGCAGGTGAAGGCTGGATGTGCTGAAAACTGATTGAAATCAGCGAGGTCAACAAAACACAGCTGAGAGTGCCCAGTAATTGGGAGAGAAGCATCGCTTCCTGGATGTCCTGTGATCCCCTGCTCTTTCGGGCTCCCACTTCTAAAGGGAAGTCTTTGTCTTACACACTTTATTGCATTAGTGTGTGCTCTATTTTTATAAACTTGAGATTTTGCTGACCCATCCGTTCCTCTCCCTTTGTCCTGTAACTGCCTAGACGTGGGGGGTGGGGGGAGGGGGTTGGCAATTGAAAGAAGAGTTTTCAGAACCTCTGGTTCTCTCTGTCTGGGGGGAGCATCCCACCTCCACGTGCCTGTGCGCATATAGGTATGTGTGTACGCTTCCATTTTGTTCAATGAGAGGAAGCCTGCCCTCCAGCCCCAGAGTCCTTTGATGCTGATAGTACTGTTTTGGTAAAAATATTCTAAGGAATCTGAGGCAAGTGCTGCATTCTAACAGACGTCTGAGTCCTCCACTTTGCATTCTCTCTCTCCCCCCATCCCTCCCTCCCTCTCTCTCTCTCCTACCCATCCTCCCCCTCCTCTCTTATTTTCTCTTTAGGGTGGGGCTTCTGTACAGTGCATCCAGAGGACTTGGCACAGCACTGCTCATTGTCAAATGTACCCACTGGTGGAACGTTGTCAATGTAGGAAAAGAGAACTCTGTCTCTGAGTAACTGCCCTCCCTGGGTGGACAGAAAACCATCACGGGGAGACTCAGACTAACTTAGAACCTCAGAGAACATGGGTGAAGGATCAGGGCTTGAGCAGTGGCCTCCATGAAAAGTAGCTCTTCAATCTCACACTAGCCAGAGCCCTGTTAGCTGAGCTTTGTAAGATGTGAGACTGGGACTGGTTTGGAGCCTCCACTCAGCAGAGCGTGGGAATTTTATTTGTGGCTTCATTCTGTGGGAAGGAACTCAGTTCTACTTTCTATTGTTAGTGATTGTCATCCGGCTCCTTGGTTTCTGCTCAAAGAAGTCTACTGTTTGAGTCCTGCCCTGTGGGGCAGCCAGCTCCTTAATCCCTGTCACACAGCTGAGCAAGGGAAGTCCTCACAGCTACCATCCAAGCCTGGAGAATAGTACTTGTAATCACCCAAAATGTAGCTCCTGTTCAATTGAATTTTTTCTACTGGCTTCAAAGTGTTGCCAAAGGCACCTGCTGCCACCCGTGGAATGGAAGAGGAGACTTTGTCACAGTCAGATGCCCACCTCTTTGTGTAAACTCAGAAGTTCACAGTCAGAAATACCATCAGCAAGATTACCAGCCATGCCTGCCCTCCCTTCCCACAGTCACCCTATGCCTGGTAACCCTTTAGTCTCCTAAAAAACACAAATGTGGGGGCTAAAGAGATAGCCTAGCGGTTAAGAGCACCGACTGCTCTTGAAGAGGACCCTGGTTCGGTCCCCAGCACCCACATGGTGGCTGAGAACCATCTTTAACTCCAGTTCCAGGGGAATCTGACACCCTCTTCTGACCTCTGCGGCATTGCCCTACACGGGTGCACAAACCTGCATGCAGACTGTACACTCATACACATACGAAAATAAATTTAAAAAAAAAAACACAAATGTGATGGATAAGAACAAGATTTGAAACTGGGCTTGGTGGTGCATACCTTTAATCCCAGCACTCAGGAGGCAGAGGCAGGCAGATTTCTATGAGTTTGAGGCCAGGCTACTCTACTTAAGTAGTTCTAAGCCAGCCAGGTCTATATAGAGGAGGAAGAGGAAGAGGAGAAGGAGGAGGAGGAGGAGGAGGAGGAGGAGGAGGAGGAGGAGGAGATTTGACAGAGATGTGCAGAAACTGGAATCTCTATACACTGCTGGTGGGAGTGTAAAACAATGGGGCCATTTTGGAAAAGTTTCTGGAAAGAGTAAACAGACTTCCTAACTGATCCTACACTTCTACTCCCAGGGACACCCCCACAATGAAACGGCTTGTCCGTATAAACTTGAATGATCATAGCATTATCCAAAATAGCCAAACAGTGTGAACAAAGCAGGTGTTCACCAGCGGCTGAAAGAGCAAGCAAACTACGGCCTTCCCCTGTTTGCCATGGGACATTATTCAGCAGTGAAAATGAATGAACCAGTGGTCTATGCCATAACATAGACACACTAAAAGTGCTGTGGTGAGAGAAGCCAGTCACAAAACGTCAGATAGTGCATGACTCCATTCATATCAAGTGCCCAGAATAGGGAATCTGTAGAGAAAGAGGGTAGGCTAATGGTTCCCTAGAGATGGGAAGAGTCTAGGGAAAGGGTGAAGCTCTTCCTGCTAAAGGTTATCAGGTTTCTATGGGGAGTGATTAAAATGTCCTAAAATAAATAAATAAATAAATAAATAAATAAATAAATAAATAAATAAATTCCTAAAATAGATTGTGGGTGATGAACATTCAGCAAGCCCACTAAAATCTATTATTGTATGCTTTAAGTGGGTGGATATAAGTTATATTCAATGCTGGTAGCACCTATGTCCCCCGGGAGAAAAAAAAAATCCCTACCAAAAAACTTCTACCAGCTTCCCATCACCATCAAAATATAACCAAGATCCTTGGTCTGCCACAAAAAGGGACCCTGACACCTCCACTTCATATATCACCCACTCTCCTTGACAAGTACCCTCCCACTGAGCTTTGGAGCCTTTCTTCCTCCAGACACCCATGCTGGGGCTGCCGAGGGCCAGACCATTGCACTGCATGGCTGGGGCCTGGAACACCCTCACCCTGTTCTCTACGTGCTGAGTGTGTCCATTCCTCAGACTTCAGCTTCTACACAGCCTTTCCCATGTCTCCCAGGGGCTCTCTCCCTCTCTTTCTCTCTCTTTCTCTCTCCCCTCTCTCTTCTGGTTGAACAGTGTGCTATTCTGTTTATAATCTATTCCGGTCACATTTGATGTTAATTACCTGTCTACGCAGTACTTCCCCCACTAGCCTGGACCTTGGTTGGAATCTCTATGTTAGTGTCTTTCTACCCAACTCCTACCACACGCTACTAAACACATGGGGAGGAGAGGTGTCTTAAGAAGAGAAAGAGACAGAAAGACAGAGAGACAAAGAGACAGAGAGAGGCATATAGGCTCAGCGTGGTGTACAACCCATAAAAAGTAGTGAGCAAGGAGGCTTTGGCAGTAGGACGCTCTGTTTGGGTGCCCTGCCCCTCCCCCAGGCTAAGCATTATGGTTGCAGTTTCACCTCAGCTTCCTCATCTCAAGAGATGACACAGCGTTGGCTGCTCCAATGCACCTCTGTGCTGACTGATTTCACAGCTCGTCCTCTCATTAGCTCTACAGCATCCTGAGAAATGGAATCCCCAATGCATTTCACAGGAAAGGGAGTTCCTAACCCACACTCCGAGCACCGGAAGTGAAGTGACGGCAGCTACAGGGAGACCCTGTCTCAAAAAGACCAAAAAAAAAAACTTGACAGTTGCTGCTTAATACTTAACTTTCTCCAAACTTTGAGGACCCTGGAGGCCGACAGCACGCCACATGGAGAGGCTTTCGCTCCTTGCTCTTTCAGCTCTTCTTTGGTAACAGGTATCATCGGAAGTGCATCCGGGCATGCTCATCTCCACCCACTTCTCCACTTATTTGCTCAGACCCAGCTCAAATGCAGTCTCCTTTCCAACACAGTCTGAACAGCTTTCCTATATGCTTCAAGGCCTTCCATTCTGAACCATGTATCTGAACCACACACCTACAAATTTCACCTTAGGTTTACAGACAAAATTGTCAATTTCTATCCCTGCTTCCTTTTTACTGCCCACAGATTTAGTATCATCTTTTCTTTTTCTTTTTTCCTTTTTTTCTTTTTGTCTTTTTGAGACAGGGTCTCCCTTTAGTCCTGGGTGGCTTGGAGCTAACTCTGTAGACCAGGCTGTCCTTGAACTCACAGAGATCTGCCTGCCTCTGCCTCCGGAGTGTGGTAACATCTTTGACAGACTCTACCCTTATCACTCTGCCAGAATTATACTCTCTGACTTACCCTAAGTCCCACCTTGGTGTCACCTGAGTCTTCAGCATGTCTCAACCCCAGAACTGCTGTTTTTGTACCATCTGAGCCACAGGTAACATCTTTTTTGGAAGTATTTATGTGTGTGAGTGTTTTGCCTGAATGTATGTATGTGCACCCTGTATGTGCAATGCCAGTAGAGGCCAGATGAGGGCACTAGAACTGGAGTTTCAAAAAGCTGTTGGCAGCCATGTGGGTACTAGGAACCAAACAGAGGTCTTCTGCAAGAGCACTTAGTGCTCTTAACCTCTGACGATCTCTCCAGCCTCAAGTAACATTTTTTTGTTTTGTTTTGTTTTGGTTTGTTTTGGTTTGGTTGTTTGTTTGTTTGTTTGTTTGTTTTTAGCAAAAGCTTTCTATTTCCCTGACATTCCAGTTCATTTTTGTAATGCCTTTCAACCTTAGAAGCAAAGCCCAAGAATTCAGTTTCCACCTGGGAAGGGGAAGGGGGCTGGGGGAGTCAGCCAGTGCCCTCACAGCGGGTTCTAGATGAGTGGAACTCCCAATGTGGGTGGAAGCACACAGCAGAGAGGACCACAGAGAAGACCACAGAAGAGAATCAGGAAAGTGCCCAAGACCAGCAGCCTGGAGCCACGCAAGGCCAGCCAGCTCCTCCGAGGTGAGCAGCTCGGTGAGCACAAGACCTTCGGTGCTACAGACCCTGACACACTTCTCACCCATCTTGGGGCTCAGGGTGGCATTTCCAGCTCCCTCCCGTGAACAAGACTGGAGGGAAGGACCTCTGGAACAGCACTAAAATTATACACAGGTTCCTGGAGTCCTTTCTGTGGTCACTCTGGCTGTTATGAGGATTGGCTTTCCTAAAGAGCCTTTTAATCCCCCCTGACTACCAGGGATCTTGGCTTGGAACATTTGGTCTTGTTCCTGTCAGGACCTTCTCTGAAGTTTAAGGTAGTCAGTAAGCCAATGAGCTGAGAGCCTGGCCACTGCCCTGAGACTGTCCCATTCGTGAGGCACAGGGTCAGCTGGCCAAAAGACCTCAAGAAGGAAACCCAGTCCTGGGGGATGTCATGGCTATGAAGGCCAGTCCTATGGGTGAGGAGGAAGCCACCAAGGCCCAGTCCTGAGAGGCCAAGGAGCAGCAAGAGTGGCACAGGCCAAAGGTGGTGGTGAGCCAGACACAGATGCAGGTCGTGACCCTCTTGGCAGCTGCCCATGGGGAACAGCAGGGTCTGTGCCTCTGTGGAGAGCAACTGGCAGCCAGGCAGAGGCTGGCTCCCACCACGATGTCACATGTGGCATGGCCATTTTTTTAATATTTTATTTATTTTAATTTTATATGTATGAGTGTATTGACTGCATATGTATAAGTGCACCTGTGTCATGCAGTGCTCACAGAGGTCAGAAGACGGTGTCAGACCTCCTAGAACTAGAGTTACAATGGTTGTTAGTCACCATGTGGGTGCTGGGAACTGAACCCTGATCCTCTGCAAGAGCAGCTGGTGCTCTTAACTTCTGAGCCATCTCTCCAGCCCCAGTAACATTATTTTAATAAACTCCAAAATGCTTCTCCCATTGTTATACCCTTGTACCCCAACCCAAATACTCCATCACGATGTCACATGAACCTCTGACCTAGCCCCAAAGTGGGAATACACACTTTTTCAAGGAGATATGCAGATATATAGGAAAATTTACAACATGTATGATTTCTAAAGCAGCACAGCATAAAACCAGAGTCCTCGCCCTGTCCCCAGTGGACAACCTTCATTCCAGGCATCCATGCCTCTTACACTGTGTTTCTTTCATGCCTCTTACACTCTGTTTCTTTCTCCAGCCTGCCCTCAAATCTGGCCAGCCTCTGACCCCCAAACTTGCAGGCTCCTCTTCCATGGAACTCCTTGGACCTATTCTCTCTGATTCTACCTCGATATGTAAATTCAGGACCTTGTTATTGTAGGACAAATTCTTAGTAGTGAGACCCTTCCTTCCCAAGCCTTCCTGCCACCTCCCTCCCTTCCCTGTGTCCTTGAATTTCCCAGGTCAACCCTTCTAATAGCACCACTCAATATCAGCATCACCCCCAGCAACTTGAACAAATTCAAACCACCATAAAGTCAGGAAAAGCCACGTGCACTGTTGAGTCAGAGATTGCCTTTGCCATTCTTCTCGTTCACTCTCATTTCTAGAGTTCATTAAAAAAAAAAAGGGAACTGGGGTTGGGGTCGGGGAGATGGCTCAGAAGTTAAGAGCACTGGCTGTTCTTGCAGAGGGCCTGGGGTCAGTGCCCAGCACCCACATGGCTGCTAACAATTGTCCTTAACTCCAGTTCCAGGAGATCCAACACCCTGTGCTAACCTCAGCAGGCATCACATACGTGGGTACACTTACATACATTACACACATATACAAAATACAAATAAATCTTTAAAAAACGGTATACACACTCCATCCAAACAGTGGACACTCCATTGCTCCCTGTTAGAAAATCTTCTCAGTTTGATGATTATATTCTGATCATTATTTTCACCCATTTGTTCAAGTAATCAATTTCTTCTAAGATTTTTATTAGTATATATTAAATGTACAAATAATGGACTTTGCTATGATACTTTCAGACATGTATACAACTATCCTTTGACCACAGTCGTCCCACCCTATCCTCTTTTGTTTCAGTTTCCCTGCTTACTGCTTCTCTTTCTCTTCCCAATAATCTCCCTTCTGCTTTCAGGTATTTTCGTTTTTTCTCCTTTAATCTAGATTCCACCTATGATATTTGTCTTTCAAAGCCTGACTTATTTTGCTTAACACGATGATCTCCAGTTCCACCATAATTTAATTCTTCTTTATGGCTGAATAAAAACTCCACTCTCTATGTATGTCACATCTTTATCCATTCATCTATTGGCAGAGACCTTTGCCTCATGCCCTATCTTGGGTATTATGAATAATGCAGCAGAAAACATGGCTGTTCAAACATGCCTATAGTATGCTGACGTGGATAGTTCTTCGGGTATAGACCCAGGAGTGGTACAGGTGGATCATAAAGTGGTTCTATTTCCTTTGGGGTTTTTTGTTGTTGTTCGTAGTGGCTGCATTAATTTACATTTGTGGGACTGGAGAGATGGCTCAGCAGTTAAGAGCGCTGACTGCTCTTAAAGAGGATCTGGGTTTGATTCCCAGCACCCACATGGCAGCTAAGAACCATCTTTAACTCCAGTTCCAGGGGAATCTGACACCCTCTTCTGACCTCCTGGGCATTGCATAACACTGGTGCACCAACCTGCATGCAGACAGTATATTCATACACATAAAAAATAAAAAATAGGGGCTGGAGAGATGGCCTAGCAGTTAGGAGCGCTGACTGCTCTTGCAGAGGACCCGGGTTTGATCCCCAGCACCCACATGGTGGCTGAGAATGGTCTGTAACTCCAATTCCAGGAGAACTCCAGTTCCAGAGGAATCCAACACCCTCTTCTGACCTCCGCGGCATTGCACGACATGGGCGCACAAACCTACATGCACACAGTACATTCATACACACAAATAAATAAATAATAAATAAATAAAATTTTAAAAATAAAAAAATAAAAATAAAAAATAAAAAATAATGCTGGGCATGGTGGCACATGCCTTTAATCCTAGCACTCAGGAGGCAGAGGCAGGCGGATCTTTGTGAGTTCAAGACCAGCCTGGTCTACAGAGTGAGTTCCAGGACAGCTTGGGCTACAGAGAGACCCTGTCTCAAAAAGACCTAAATAAATAAATAATAAAAAATAAATTTTAAAAAAGCAGATAATTTACATTTGCACCACTAATCTATAAGGTGCCCCCAACCTCCTCAACATTTGTTGTTTTCTGACTGGGATAAGATGGAATCTCAGTGTCATTCTGCTTCTTTTATTTCCTGCTGTCTCAAGCCACCCATTTTACTGCCTTCCTCGCCTTTTACTCTAATAATCCAAGAGTCCTTCTTGGTCCTCAGACTCAACTCTACCATGTTTCCCTGCTGCAAAACCAGTTCTGCTTGGCCCTGTTCTCATCTACTGGGAAAACCAGGGGAAAAGACAAGAGGTTGACAGTTAACAGTGTGTTTTGTTCTGAAGATGTGCTGAGTATGCTTGTGTGTGAGATGCATGTGAATGTGATGTAAATGTGTGATGTGATGTTTGCATATATAATGTATAGATGTGTCATTTGTGTGATACATCCATATATGTATAACAACTGCAATATGTATGGTGTGTATATATAATATGTGTACATGTGGGAGCTAAATTGTGTGATATATGCATGTTTGTGATCTTTACATGTGATGTGTGTGATATGTATGTGATATATGCATAGGCGTACTGTGTGATATGCATACTCATGATATGTATATATGAGTATGTAGTATATGTGATGTGTGTGATATACAATGTTGTATGTATGTGGATATACGTATGTGAGTGATGTATGTGTGTTGTTCATATGTATCTATGTGATATGTATTGTGTGATGTGTATGTATGTACATTTTCCACAGAGGTCAGTTCAGCTGGGCTTCATTTTTTTTTTTTTTTGTATGTATATGAATGTACTGTCTGCATGTAGGTTTGTGCACCCGTTTTGTGCAATGCCGCGGAGGTCAGAAGACGGTGTCGGATTCCCTTGGAACTGGAGTTAAAGATGGTTCTCAGCTGCCACATGGGTACTGGGGATCGAACCCAGGTCCTCTGCAAGAGCTGTCGGCACTCTTAACAGCTAGGCCATCTCTCCAGCCCCTGGGCTTCATTTTCAATGTTCATCTAGTGTTTGGGGAAATGAAACTATGTAAGCAAACACAATTTGCATTATGTTCAAATTGCTCACTAAGCTATCAGTCACATCAGAACAGATCTGCATTTAGTCAGGGACAGCTCTTCCACTTATTTAAGATTGCACACATATGCACACACATGAAGAGCAAGGTATAAAGAAAGAGCAGTACATTAGCACTAGGGTAGTGACAAGCCGAGGCAGGCGTGGGCTTCACTACTTATCACATGGGCACTGCTTCTTTCTAAATCACTGGATCCCTGCTGGGGGCATTTACCCCCAGCTCTAAGGAACATTTAGCAACATCTCTAGAAATCTGGGGTTACCACAAGTGTAGGGGATGCCTTGGCATCTGGTGGCCAGGCCTCAGGCTCAGTATTCTCCAGTGCACAATCCCAGAATACAGACTGAGGGGCCCAGATCCCAGTCCTCCCAGCAGCCCTCCTGGCATGCCCAGATTGGAATCTGCTTCAGGTGGGGCAGCTACAGCGCTAGAGGTCTGAGGGGTAGCCTGCCCCCCAGGGGACCTGGCTGTGCTGGGGTGACCTACTGTTCCAGCCTCCACATCCACATCCTAGGCAAGCCTCAGGGAGAATTAAGTCCTTTAGGTCCTACACTCTGTTGTCTCTCCAGAGTGTCCCCTGATGGCTGGGTGGGCAGAGGCGGGGGGAGGGGGGGGACCACAACAAAGGCAGGAAGAAAAACTCCAGGGCTGGGGGGCTGGCAGCGAGGAGAGAGGGGCCCAAGCAGATCAGTGAAGAGAAAGTGTCAGCACACCGTCCATCCATCACTGGATGAGAAAACACAGCTTAGGGAAAGCCTGCTCTTCTTTAATTCTCACAACCAGCCAGCCACATAAAGCCAGGAAGTGTGACCTGCCTTGGTTAGAGAAGGGGAACCTTATCAGACTGATTCTAGTCACATGACCAAGTTCAACCTCTGGTAGATTAAAAGAGGGAGAAGAGAGGGTGAAAAGTCAGATTGAGGGCCTAGGAATATAGCTCAGAGGTTCAGAGTAGAGTTTTCCCGACTCAGAGGTTCACAGTAGAGTTTTGCCGGCATGCTCAAGGCCTTGAGTTCTATACCAGCACAGGAAGGGAAGGAAAGGGGAGGGGAGGGGAGGGGAGGG
>VZQC01006931.1:877368-920918 GCA_009823505.1 Rhizomys pruinosus
ACAGGGAGACCCTGTAAAAAAAAAAAAAAAAAAAAAAAAAAAAAAAGAAAGAAAGAAAGGAAGGAAGAGAGAGAGAGAAAGAAAGAAAGGGGGAGGGAAGGAGGGAGGAAAGAAAGAAAGAAAGAAAGAAAGAAAGAAAGAAAGAAAGAAAGAAAGAAAGAAAGAAAGAAAGAAAGAAAGAAAGAAAGAAAGGAAAATGGCCCTTAGATATTCATAGTTGGGGGGACAGGGCAATGCTTCTTGATGTTTCTCTCTACGGAGGGGACCCACTTTCTGCCCCAGCCTTCCCTGGTAGTTCCTGTGATTTGCAAATTGGCATAGGGTTCTTGGGCCTTGCTTAGCCCCTCTTCCTTCTTGAGGAGGCTTGAGGCATCCTGAGTGGGAGTTTGTCTGCCTTGGACCAAGGAGGTTTAGCAGTGACAAGTGACAGATCTGCCCCTGTGGGGGCGACCTACTGTTGATCATCACTTCCTGAGACTGGATATGCAAATCTGCCTAATTCCAGGGTTCAGCATGGAGAACTCATTGTTGCTGGGCTCCTGAGTCACATCCTCCAGCCTAGCTTTGATTAGCCATTAAGCTGGCATTTGGGGTTCTGCTGTCTGACTCATCACCTGTCTCTCCGGTGCTTGAGGACTGAGCTGGGAACAGGTATATCCTTTACTGGGCTTTGCAAGCCTATGATATTTACCTCGTCCTGGAATCATCATCTTCAGCTTGTTGGCTGATTCATTTGTTTACACGTCTATTGCCTGCCCCCATAAACACACCTCCCACTCCCTGCTATCCCCTACAGACTGCAAAGTACTTGAGAGCAGAGACTAACTTTTCTGTTCATAAATTTTATGTCTACAGCAGTGTTGGATCAAGTAGATATCAAAAAAGTATTCACTGAATGAATAAAAGATTTCTAAATTGTCTTGGTACTGCATAAGGCCCCAGGACCTTTGTACAATCCATTCTACAAAGATTACATTTGCAACTTGCTCAGAAGTATGGGAACTGGAAATCTAATTTGGCTTGATTCAAAGAAAATCTCAAAGAATTTCTTGTGTCCTGAACAGTAGATGAGATTCATACCTATGAAATGGATTTCTTAAGATAGAGAAACTGAGGCAGGCCAAGTTTAAATTAAATTTCTGGATTGTCACTTCTTGCATTATCTTCTTTTTCACCTGCAGATGTAACTTGGTCCCTGTCACTCCTTCATGGGGATCTGCTGAGTATACTTCTCTCTCTGGCTTATGAGTCCCTACAGTTTTGGGCCCTTCAGTTTAACAACTTGACTGGACCTAGAACCAGTAAAAAATAAGCTGTTGGGCATGCCTGTTAAGGGACTCTCTTGATCAGGTTATTTGCAATGGGACGACCCACCCTAAATGTGGGTGACACCTTCTGGTGGCAGCTGGATAAGAGGAGATCCAAAGGGAAGGCTTTGGTTTCTTTGCCTGCTTGTCTTCATGTCTCACTGTGGAGTTAACTTACTCCATTGGCAAGTTCATCTATCCTGCTGCTGCTGCTGCTGTTGCTGCTGCTGCATTCCTTTACTGCTATCAGAAACCAGTTTATTAGGGCTTCTGATGTGGACAGAAGACAAGCGGCTCTCCAAGAATCCTCCAGGCCTTTGGCACCAGGTTGGGATGGCCGAGACATCTAGCCTTGTGGACTGAGCAGCACACCCACCAGCCTCCCTAGAGGTTCGCCACCTGCTCACCATCTCTTACAGAACAAGGGTCCTCCAGGGAGCTGCTCCCAGATCACCAGGCCTCATGGGTACTGCGTGCCCAGAGCAGAGGCCTTCCCCTTGAGTGACCTCCCAACCCTTGGCTGGCCATGCTCCAAAAAGTCAGTACCACCTCTAAGCATCCAGTTATCTTCTTCAACTTCTCTCTTCTCCTCCCAGGCCCTGCTTATAAATTTCACATGTAAAACAAATACTGATTTCCAACACACACACACACACACACACACACACACACACACACACACACACACACACACACACACACACACACACACACACACACACACACACACACAAAAAAGCATATACCTGCTACCAATCCTGGAGAGAGAGAGAGAGAGAGAGAGAGAGAGAGAGAGAGAGAGAGGCATTGGAGGCTGAGTAGGGATATGATTCAGCAGGTAAAGTACTTACTGCTCAAGTATGAGGACCTGAGTTCTAATCTTCAGCACTTTTGTGAAAATAGGCACAGGAGAAGAGAAGACACCTGCCCTTGATCTTTGCCCCCGAATGAATGAATGAATGAATGAATGAATGAATGAATAAAAATGATGTGGCTTAGGGACAAACTACAGCAGTTTCCGTTATCCTCCTGAGTCTTCCCAGCCTGGCCCTGATTTGAAAGCTCAGGTAATAAATAAATTAACTGGAAGTAAAAAGACCCACTAGGGCTGTTTTCCTTATCAACAAAAACAAAAAAGAATGTGTTAACTTTCCCATGTCCTGACCTCAATGAGGAGAAAGAGCCAGACAGGCCACCCTGTTCTCACCCAGCATGCTGACTGTCCAGCTCCCTGTCCCATTTCCTTCCTTGTCCTGTTCCCAACTCCCCTGTCCCCTAACAAGCTTGTGCATTCTACATATTGTATTTGACTCAGCAAAACGTTCTCCTTCTCCTCCCACCTCAGGCCAACGCTCTGATACCATCTCTGTGTCTGAACACTGCAGCCATTGCGCCTAATGTCACTGGTCACAGCAAGAAAAGCACTCCTTGGGGAATCCAGTGCCCAAGCCTGGTCAGCTCCTGTCCCAGCCACAGTGACAGGCCTTGGGGACACATGGGCAGTTCTATTTCATTTGCTTCTTTCCCAAACTCCAGAATCCACCCAAGATACTGGTCCATTCCAGGGAATTTGCATCTAGCAAGGCAATTTATTGAGCTGTTAATGGAGCAGAATAACCGACTCGGAAATTATCTTCGTCTTGTTTTTCTCTGTAGCAAGGCTCAACACAAAGACATGAAAGGTATTTCCTTGCCTCCTTCCCACCACCACTGTTGCTCCCTTCTCCAGGCTTTTGTGTCCTTGAGGTCGAAGTTTCTTCGCTCAATTAATAATGTTTACCACTGTTTCATAGCACAAAGTAGACATTGTCAGGTGTCCTTATCTTTTATAAAACTCAGGGAAAGATTAAACAGGATTGGTCATGCAGGGGAGAGCTTGGTGACTCTGTAGTAAAGGATCTTAAAAGGAAAGGGAGGCCTTGGACCCTGGGGAAGAGGAAGCAGAAGGAAGGGGCCTGCAGGTCTCAGAGAGACAGGCCCTGAGAAGGAACACCTCAGAAGAGAAGGCCTCAGTACCCTGGAGAGCTGCATGGTGTGCACAAGAAAAAGCACTCTGCCTGTGGCCTTGGGCACCTTGGGCACAGATAGTTCCAGCCCACCCACATCACCAGGGGGCCACCACAGACTCAGTGGCAGATTACCAAGCAGCTCACCATTACCTTCTGAGAACAGCTGGTCCCAGTTCATTTTGACTAAACGTGAAGATGCACCAAAACACATGCCAATGTTGACCATCTTGGGAATCTTAAATTGGATTTGGTTTGGTTTAGGTTGCTTACCTGTGGCCCTGAGATTCAAACCCAAGGCTTTATACATATTGCCTGAGTGATCTTCTGCTGAGCCACACCCTTAACCCTCAAATTACTTTTAATTTGGTTTAAGCAAATATATGTCCTGAGTCTGTTTCGATTAACAAGCTGTATTGGCTAATTTTCCTGTTGCTTTAACAAAATGTCTGAGTGAAGCAACTTAAGAGAAGAGAGTTTATTTGGGTTCACATTGAGGGCCTCCTCCATCCTGGACTAGAAGTGGAGGAGGTAGGAGAAAGAAGTGGCTCCTTGCATTCAGTAAATGAATGGTGCCCTCAGCTCTGCTTCTTCTTTTTAGTCTGAAACTCCAGGCCTTAGGATGATGCCACCCACATTTAAGGCATCTTCCTACGACATTAGGGCACTCCCACTTCAGTTAACCCAATCTAGAAACTCCCTTACAGACATGCTCAGAAATGTGTCTCCTAGGTGATTCAAGTTGACAATATTAAGCACTACGCCACTGTATTTGGGGTGGAAGCTGCTGACTTTTAGACAGCCTGGCAGAAGGAGAGGACTTCCGGAGGCAGAAGTCAGATTCTCAGAGGTGCTGCAGGCACAGCCCCTGCATGTCACCAGACCTCTGCTTAGTCTGCTTAGTCTGACGGGCCGCACCTTACTGCTCCTCTCTACATAGTTTGCCTGACTCCGTGGCTTTCTTCCCTTTGATCTTTGGTTCACATTTGTGTCTATGATCCTGTTACTTCCCAATTAGTTCTTGGTGTTTTTCTCGTTTGTCCCTCCCTGCCTCTCCCTGCCGGACTTCAGGGATGAATACGTGCTTATGCTTTTGATCCCTCATCCATTCAGTTTTAGCTACTCTTGCTTTCAGCCTTTTGGAGCCAAGCTTCTGACTGGAACCAGCATCTCCTCCTCTCCTGAGCCTTTTGAGATCCTACACCCAGATCCAACATGCCTGCGAGCCCATCCACAGCCACTTACTGACCTCAGGCATAGCCACAGAGTCCCCCAGACCTTTGGTTGTAAATGATCTTTGTCACCATCCCAAGTGGCTCTACTGTCCCAGTGGATGAGTCATCTTATCATGGAGACTCCCAGAGTCTTGATTCCTTTGTTTCAATCAATTTGACCTCCATTCTATGATCCACTTCTGTTCCTCTGCCTAGTCCTTCTGTTCCTACAGCCCAGTCTCTTGCCTTGCCAGGCTCTCAAACTCTGCCCCATATCCTCTCTGCCAGCTCTGCTGGTCCTCCTTTACCTGTCGAGTGAGGCATGTAGCTGTTTCTCTAACAACAGAGCAAACACATTAGCATCATGTGTCCTAGGCCCTATGAACAGCCCTTAATGTATATAAATGTTTATCACCTTTTCATCGGTGTACAGATGAGCTCAAGTTGTCCAAGGCCTTAATTCTGGGTCAGTGCTATAATTTGTGAAGCCCCAAGCAACAAATAAACAAGTAAATTTAAGATACATTAAAAATCAGAGCTCTTATGCTGGGTAGTGTGGTGCAAGTCTTTAATCCCAGCCCGCGGGAGGCAGAAACAGGCAGATCTCTTCAAGATCAAGGCCAGCCTAGTCTACATAGTGAGTTCCAGGTAGGCTGGGACTAGGGAGACCCTGTCCAAAAAGAAAATAATAAATCAGAGCTTTTTCTTCAGAAACCAAGGGAAATGCCTCTAAAATGTTAATCTATAAAGCTTATAAGCTTATTTTCTTAAAAACTATTTTATTATGTCGGATGGAGAATGGCTGGGTTGGCTAAGTATAAGAACTTGAATTTATGGGCTGGAGAGATGGCCTAGCGGTTAAGAGCGCCGACCGCTCTTGCAGAGGACCCGGGTTCGATCCCCAGCACCCACATGGCGGCCGAGAACTGTCTGAAACTCCAATTCCAGGAGAACTCCAGTTCCAGGGGAATCCGACACCCTCTTCTGACCTCCGTGGCATTGCACTACACGGGTGCACAAACTTGCATGCAAGCAGTACATTCATACACATACAGAAATAAATAAAATTAATTTTAAAAAAATTAAAAAAAAAACTTGAATTTAGAATGTGTACCCATGCAAAAAGCCGGGCAAGGCAGCACGTGCCTGTAGTCCCAATACTAGGAAGGTGAAGACAGGCAATCCCTGGGGCTTGCTGGCCAGTCAGGCTAGTCAAATGAGTGAGCTCCAGGTTTGGTGAGAAACCTTTTCTCAAAAAATAAGATGAAAGGAGTATAGAAATGGCTCAGTGGCTAAGAGCACTTACTGCTCTTGCAGAAGACCTGAGTTCTGTTTCCAGCATCCACATTGGGTGGTTTACCATCACATGACTCCAGCTCCAGAGGATCCAACACTGCTTTCTGGGCTCCACAGCTACCTGGACTCACATGTACATTCCCACACACAAACACACATGTATATACATAAATTGAAAATAAATGAATCCTTTAAAAATAAATAAGATTAAGAATGATAGATCCAGGCATTGACCTCTGGCCTCACACCTGCATACATACACACACACACACACACACACACACACACACAAACACACAAACACAGATATACATATACCACACACACAAATAAAATAATAAAATAAAACAAAAAAGTAAAATATTTTATTGCTTATAAGACATAACAGGGGTAAATGTCATTCTAAGTCAAGTTAAAGTTTAAAATTACCATAATAAATTTTACTGTTCATCATTGTATAGTGAAATACCATTTAAAAGGCCAAAATAAGTGTGTTTGCACACATAAAAAAAATCACTGATGTCTCATAGCTTATACATGCATTTGTATATATTCCTAGCAGACCAGAGGGATGCCACAGACAATGGTTTGATTTCACTCTTTGTTAAGCATGTATTCCATCAGCACTCCTTTTCTTCAGCTCAGTGGTGAGTAGAAGACTGAACGGAAAAGGATGTGCTACCCTGCCTCTCCCTGTCCCCTGTGTCATCATTTTCAGCATAAGTGGTTGGCAGATACAGGAAAGTAATGTGAGAAGAAAGGACATGCTAGGCTTCCTTGGTTCTTTGTATTCGTTGGGATGTTGTGCCCTTCTTTCTGTGTTGGAAGCATGTTCTGGATGAAGGGAGCGTGTGGCCTGCTCCTGTTGTCAGCATCCTGCTCCTTCAGTGGTCTGACACATGAGCACACAACTAGGTGTGTGAGAGGTCAGCCAGACTCGCAATGAGCAATAAATTGAGTTCAGGAGGAGGCTACGGGCTATATCCAAAGTAGATAGTCAGGCTGAGGGACACGCCCCTTGCCCACTTCCTCTGCTCACCTGCACGTTCCAAGTTTCAGTGAGATGTAGTAGAACGCAAGTTCAAAGAAAAAAATTATAGGAATTTCCAGACCATGTCAGAAGAGCTTTGAACAAGCTGTTCCAAGCACAGGACCCTTCAGGGAGCATGGAGTCATCTTCCCCAGGAAGGGATGTGGCCTTGCTTGAGATAACCACCTCCTTTCAATTGAAGCCATTCCTAAAAAATGGGACACCCACCAGCTGGGGTATTAAACCATGGAGTCCTGAAAGGTGCAGGAGGGCAGTGCAGCCCAGCATCCAAAGCACCTTTCCTTTCCGCCTACCCAGAGTGGATGGTCCCTTCTTCCAAGTTAGATCCTCCTCAGCCCTGGGCCACCCCTTCCTATGTTCTTCCTGCCCCCTCCTCTCTCATCTCTCGTCCAACTAATTATCCCCACTGTTCTTTCTTTGATTTCTTTTCTGATAACATCTTTTTAAAAATATTTTATAATTTTTATCTTATGTGTATGAATTTATTGCCTGCACGTGTGTAAGTACACCAATGCCTGAGGAAGTCCAAAGAGGGGGTTGGATTCCCCCGGAACTGGAGTTAGGATGGTCTTTAGCTACCATGTGGGTGCTAGGAATTGAACCTGGGTCCTTCACAAGAGCAGTTGGTACTCTTAACTGCTGAGCCATCTCTCCAACCACTGATAATAACATCTTTGACTCAACCTAAAAAGTGGTTGAGTCTTCTATTAAAACTATCCCACTGTCCAGGTCTGCCTCTACTGGAAGCACCTAACCTCTTGTCTTCCTTCCCACGAAGAGACCTCAAGAGCAGATACCACTTGCTGTCTCTAGGCCCTTCTACCCCCAGTACATTCTCTTCTCAACCCCCACTTAGGGCTCTCCCCCCGCCCCAGCTCATTATGTATGACCACGGACAGCCCTCCAGCCTTCAACTTACAGACCTTGTTATTCCCATACAGTAGATCATTACACTGAGAAATCCTCTCCTTTGTTGGTCCAAGGACACTTCTTCTACCATCATTTCTGCCATCGTTCCTTCTCTGATCCCATCCTCATGTCCCCTTCACATCTGCACAGTTTGTTATTTATTCATGACTGGGTTTTCACTTTCTGTCTCCACTGGCTTCCCGTGGTTGATTTTATCTCCTCTTACTTAACCTATTAGCTGATGACTCTCAATTCTTCATTTCCAATACTCAGGGCCTTTCATTTCATAAAGTAATCTTTATCCCATTTTAAATTACCTTTTTTTTCTTTTTCTTTTTCTTTTTTTTGACAGGGTCTCCCTAGTCCCAGCCTGCCTGGAAGTCACTAAGTGGACAGGCTGGCCTGGATCTCAGCAGGGATCTGCCCACCTCTGCCTCAGGAGGGCTGGGATTAAAGGCGCTCACCATCACACCTGGCTTAAATTTATGCAAGTAATACATGGTTTATACAGAAAATTGCAGACAAGCAAAAAATAAAATAAACCTGAAAGGCAAAACTCTGCAACTCACTCTCCCAGAGGAATAGTTTGAATATATATATAATAATATAATATATATATATTATATATATGGAACCTTTAGAATTTTTTCTGTGAAAATATATTGAATTTTTTTGGCAACAAAAATTCCATCCTCTTTTCATAAAATTTTTATCATACTTTATAGATTGCTTAGTGATTCTTTGTTGTGGTTTTCCCAAGTTGCTAAAGATAATTCTACACCATTTTAAAGGCTGCACAACATTTCATAATGACTGTATCAAATTTCTTTTAAGCCTTTCTTCTGATTTTTATACAGTAGCCTTGTTTCTGCATTTTCTCCTGTCATAAACAACTTACACTGAGCAAGCTTGTGGCTAAACTGCTGAGGTCAGGCATGCAAACTTTTTTTAATTTATTGTTTTACATATTTTTTTTTGGTCCAAGATTATGTTACAAATCAAATCTAGACCCGTGTCCCCTTCCCAACCCCACCCCCCAGATTCACCCTTTCAGTCAGTTCTTTGATCAGTCCCCTCTGTTGTTGGTGGTGGTGTGTTCTTAACAATAGCATCACTTGCAACAAGAAATTTTACACTAGGTTATTGGCGCTAACATCCACAGATGAGGGCGCACTTCGTTGTTTGTTTTTTCTGGGACTGGTTACTTCACTCAGCGTGATATCTTCTAGCTCCAGCCATTTACCTGCAAAGCTCATGATGTCATTTTTTTCTTTACTGCTGCATAGAACTATTGTGTAGATGTAACCACATTTCTCTATCCATCATCAGTTGAGGGGCATTTGGGTTGGTTCCAGCGTTTTTGCTATTGTTAACAGATCTGCAATAAACATGAGCTCTGACATTAATCTCTCGTGGAAGAAGAGCCTTGTGCATCCACCAGGAGTGGTATGACTGGGTCAGTGGAACGCCCTTTGAGTCTTCCCAAGGGTTCTCCACACTGCTTTCCTGTTTTTACATTCCCACCAGCAATGGTGAGTGGATCCTCTTTCCCCACAATCTTCCAGCACTTGGTATCATTTGTTTTCTTGTCCTAGCAGCTCCTACTACGCAGTGAGTGATATTTGAAGTGGTTTTTAATTTGCATCCCTTATTAGTGACATGAACACTTTTTAAGATGTTTCTCAGCCATCTCTAATTCCTCACTTGTGAAGTCTCGTTTACGCTCTTTTGCTCCATCTTTTGAGTGAGTCATTTGTTTTCTTTCTCTTTGTTTTTTGGAGTAGTTTTATATTCTGAAAATCAATGCTTTGTCAGATGTTTCTGTGGTGAAGGTTTCCTCCCCGTGGGGATTTCTCTTCACTCCCTTGATTGTTTCTTTTGATGTACAGAAGCTTTGAATTTAATAGTCCCATTTGTCAATTGTTGACTTAATTCTTATGCAGCTGCTGTCTGATATAGGAAGTCTTTTCCTAGGCCTATTCTTGTAAGTCTGCTGCCAACATTTTTCTTCCATCCTCTTCAGAGTTTGGGGTTTCATCTCAAGGTCTCTGATCCATCTGAAGTTGACTTTTGTACAGGGCAAGAGGTAGGGGTTTAATTTCATTCTTCTACAAGTAGTGATCCAGTTCATGCAAACATTTTTAAGTCTACTCACAAATAGTGTCAAATTACCTTCACCAAAGATTGTACTTAGGTATATGGTATAGTTCCAATGCCAGGAGATAATATTTTTCCCAGCCTCCTACAAGAACAGTTGATGGCAGGCTGGTGGGTGTAGCATAGGTTATGGAGTGCTTACTTTGAAGGGATGAAGACCGGTCTGGGTTCACACCCCAGCACTGCATAAACTAGGTGTAGTCTCACATACCTGTAATGTCAGCACTTTGGAGCTAATGGAAGAAAGGTCAGTTCAAGGTCATTATCAGTGACATAACAAGTTGGATGCCAGCCTGGGTTTTGTGAAACATGAAACTCTGTCTTTAAAAAACAAAGCTGTAGCCAAACGTGGTGGCGCACACCTTTAATCCTAGCACTTGGGAGGCAGAGGCAGGCGGATCTTTGTGAGTTCAAGGCCAGCCTGATCTATATAGTGAGTTCCAGGACAGCCAGAGCTAAAGGGAGACCCTGTCTCACAAAGACCAAAAAAAAAAAAGCTGTAAGACCACCATCAACTTGAACCTGGAAACTTTAAGAAGTGTTCACCCTTGACCACCATCCTACATTCAAGGGGGAAGGGTCACTGTAAGCATTCTTGGTGGGGGGGAGTACCCTGTTTCTCCTTAAACTGTTTGACCTGATACTGACCACAAAGCATCCCTGCCCTATTGCCTGCTTCCCTAGAGGGGCCACGCCCTATTGCTTACTTCCCCCTTTAAAGTTTGCCAAACCAGCCATGTGGTTGCTGGCTATCCTGCTCCTGAGACAAAGATGCACCCTTCACCCCCAAATAAACAGGGTCTCCCTTGGATATGAACCTAACAAAAGTCAGGTGTGATATCATCTACTTTAATTCCATCACTCCAATGGCAGATCTGTTCAAGATCCATCCCGACCTGGTTTATGTTTATGTAGGGAGCCCTGTCTCAACAACATAGTTGTTGCCTTTGTTGTTGTTGTTCTTTGAGACTAGGTTTCCCTGTAGCCCCAGCTCGCTTGGAACCCGTGTAGACCAGGTTGGCCTTGCCAGCTTCTGCCTCCTGAGTGCTGGAAAATTAAATGTGTGCACATTTTTTAATTTCACAGCGTTTTCTATGTTGTTTTGCTTTATTATTTACTTATCTGTCACAGCTTGTATTTCTTCTTCTGAAATTGCATTTGTTTTATCTATTTTAGTCTCTAAGGATGCTCTTGATGGTCTTTTGGTTTAATGATTTAAAGAAATACCTACAATTCCCAAGTACCTATAGCAAGGTGCCCCCCAGATCAAAATATTTCCAGATCAAAATTTCTAAAAGCCAACTTGATTATCTCCCCCATAAAACACACTATACTCACATTTCCATAGTTCAACCTATCACCATCTTCCAAGTTCACCAAGGCAAAAGCCAAGAAATCAACACATCTCCTCCCACCTGATCCAGTTACATTGTTCACTGGCTTGAAGATGCCCTCAAGTCTGTCTCCTCTGCTCCTCCTCTTGACCACTGTGCAGGCTCCCATCTTGATGTCATCATCCCTTCTCTGAACTATTGCAAAAAGCTCCAGGGGCTAGAGAGATGGCTCAGCAGTTAAGAGCACTGGCTGCTCTTGCATAGGACCCAGGTTCGATTCCCAGCACCCACATGGTGGCTAACAACCATCTATAACTCCAGTTCCAGGGGAAGCCAATGCTTTCTTCTGACCTCCATGGGCATTGCACAACACAGGTGCACTTACATGCATGCAGCCAATACACTCATAGATATAAAGTAAAAAAAAAAAAAAAAATTAAATTAAATCTCCAAAAGATACCCAGCTTCCTCCCCACAATCCCGTTTTATACTCCATATTAACACAAGAATAAGCTTTCCAAAGAGCAAAAAGCTGCTAACAATGATCCCCACCTGAACACCTTCAAGGGATCTCAGTCACTTTGAATGCTTTGTGATCATTCCTCACTGCATAAATAACTCCACGAAATACAGTTCCTGCAGTTCAGAGTTGCTTTCCATCTTCATCTCTGGCATTCTAGCCTTCGCAGCATAGCCAGTCCTGTTCATTACATTGAATACTTTTAGCCAAGAGTTGTCTGTTCACCACTCAAGAGTTCCACAGGACATCTTGCTTCTAGAAATGTCTGAGAAATAAGATGAGCTTTCAGGCTTTGGATCTTTAACTAGCTCGAAACCAGGACAGAAAATGTTGGCTAAGAGCATATGCTGCTCCTGCAGAAGACTTGGATTCAGCTCCAGGCACCCGCATGGGGAAGCTCACAACTTCCTATAACTCCAGCTTCAGGGGATCAATGCCCTTTTCTGACCTTCGCAGGCATACATGTCATGTACATGCATACATGCAAGCAAACAGCATACACATAAAATAAAAATAAATAAATCTTTTTTTTCCAGGCGTGGTGGCTCACGCCTTTAATTCTAGCACTCAGGAGGCAGAGGCAGGCGGATCTTTGTGAGTTCAAGGCCAGCCTGGTCTACAGAGTGAGTTCCAGGACAGCTGGGGCTACAGGGAGACCCTGTCTCAAAAAGACCAAAAATAAATAAATAAATAAATCTTTTTTTAAAAATGACCTTCTAATAGCTAGAAAACTTGACTCAAAATACTGCTGAAAGAATCTCCTCAATAAAGGATAATATCTACAAGCCAGACAGCCTGGTTCAAATCTCAGCTTGACACTCAGTAGTTCTGTGATTCACAGCAAGTAGCTTAACCCTTCTGTGTCTCAATTTTCTTATCTTTAAAATAGTAATTATAATTATGACTCCTTATATGTTCTCATGAATTAATATATGTAAAGGACTTAGAAAAATGCCTGCCATGAATAAGTTATTTAAATAGATGATATATTTGGGGTAACTAATATGGGTGCCATCTGACTATATCTAAGTGGTTAAGTGGATGAAATGTTATAATGCATGTGCAAGTTCTTTAGAAAATTTAATGCACTGTAGTATCACTATCGCTCTTTTAATTTTAAAAGAGATAAGTCTCAAGTCTTCCAAGAAAGTAAGTACTATTCTCTAACATGGACGATTGCTATAAAGATTAAAGGAGACTTTAAAAATATTATATACACCTCATCTCAGTCCAAAGTCGCTTTGAGTAAATTCAATACCAAAACCTATAGAGAAGCAAGATGACATAGAGGTAAGAGTGGGTAAGAATAGGCAAGTTTGGGTTAAATCTAGGTTCTCTCATTTATTAATGCAATGACTTCTCCAGGTCCCAGAGATACTTGTGAAGCAGTGGATATTTGGAAATGATCATTATTGTCATTTGGTTGAAAGAAGACCACATCGAGGCAATCTTGGCAGGAGGAATAGGCAGGCATTCTGAGAAAAGATGAAAGGTTGAGCTGTATTGAGTTAGTTCAGAAGAACTGGAGGACAAAAGACATCATCTCAGGTAGCCAGCAGTTCAGCCTGGTCTCAGCCAGCCACAGATTGAATCTCCAGGCAGAAGTCATTTCAAATGCTGCTATTTAGCCCTTATTCCATTCAGCCTTCTATCATAGTTAATTATTTCTATCTGTCTCTTGCATTAAATTGTATCTTCCTTGAAGTCAGTGACCTCATCTCCATAAACCCAATCCCTGCACAGTATCTGGCATTCAGAATCAGGCATACGTGATTGTGAATGAATGCAAGAACAGGCACCATGTACCCAGTGAACTCTAAGACACATGTGAAGGCCCTTTTCCAATATCATTTTCTCTTAGAAATGAGCTCAGTTGAAAAGATAATATAGATTTCTTTAAGAGAGAAGTAATGAGGAACCAAGATGGAGAATGTGAGTCCTGAACAAACTTTTCCAGAAAAATGGAGATGTAGAAAACTTGTCCATGTGGACTCTACATCTGCACCCAGATTGGGGCCTATGTGCTGTACTGAACACCCCCATCCTGAGGTCTATACTGGTGCTCTGAGGGAGGCTGTGCTTTGTGGTAGATCTGCTTGAGAACTTTCTATGGGTAGAGCAGGGCTTTACATGAAGTCAGCATCCTAAGAGTTGAGACAATGGCAGAGTCAGGCCAGAGACCACCTCTGCAAGTGGGGAGTTTAAGGGCCCAGCAGGGTGGGGCACATGCTGAAAGAGGAACTGCTGCCCCCTCTCCACAGGGATAAATTCTTTGTTACAAGAACCACAATCTCAGTGACCTCAGATGAGTTTATTATGATTGTAGAACTGTCAAGGGATATGGGTGGTTCCTGTATCTACTATGTTCTTCAGTGTGCTACTTTCCTTGTGCAAGCATGTACGCCCATGCTCATGTGTGTGGGTGTGGTGGGTGTGTGTATGGAGTCCAGAGGACTATCTCAAATGTTTTGGCTTGCTCTTATTTTAAGACAGGGTCTCTCTCTCACTGGCCACCAAGCCCCAGGAACTTGCCTGTTCTCATCTTCCCAACACTGAGATTACAAGGGCAGCCACCAGGCTTGGCTGTTTATGAGGGTTCCGGTAATCCAACCCCGGTTCTCATACTTGCACCGCCAAACGACTGAGCTTTATCCCCAGACCTAGTCAGAGTTCAGAAGCAATGCTGTCAAACAACACCACACAGGTTTGAAAGGATTTGAGCATGTAGGGAGGATAAGGAGTTCCCTCATCCTGGATATGCTCCCTGGCCTGTGGGATTCCTGGCCCAAAACCTCAAGAAGCAGGCTGGTCTAGACAAGGACAGAGCAATCTTAATGTCACAAATGGCTCCAGAATTCTGGGGGCCTTCTGGGGGTTCTAGAAGTTGTGTCTGTCCAGGAAGCCTTGCACTGCCGGTCCAGGAGTACACATAAACCTGAATGGCGGTGGTGGTGGTGATAGGAGCTTACCTGGACCAGAGAGAAAACAATCCAAACCCACACATCGATGTGTGGAGTCTTCCTTTCCTTTCTTCCTGTGAATATTTGCTTCCCTGGACCCACGGAGTCAGAAAACCCCAGCAAACTGTGATTTCCTCCGTGTTGTAGAGACTTGTGCTCAGATTAGCCCTGCTGGCTCTAATCAGAGGCATTTGCAATTCCTGAAGCAGTCGGATCCTCGGAACGCCAACTCCAGATCTCATCCCTGCAGTCTGCTGGCCTCAGCTGAGTGTGTGTCGGAGTTGGATGGAGGCAGGGAGTGGCACCCGAGGGTGAGCTGGAGGAGGGAGCCACACGCGCAGAGGACGTTTGTCCTGGGCTGAGTGTTAAAAGCAGGTGCAATGTGAAATTAAAGCGCAGATAAAAAGGGGAGGCTGCGCTGTGTCCCAGTGTGAAGAAAACAGCCTGCTCTGAAGTTATCGCTGCTCCGGAGACAATGTAATTTCTTCCAGGGCCGTGCTCTGATAGCCTGACCAGCGGGAAAGGGCTGGAATCCGGCGCTGCAAGCCGCGCACACCGGCCCAGGGAGAGCGCGATGAGCCGATACCGCGGGCCCAGCGCCGACTCCTGTTTCCAGTCTTTATTTGGGGCACCGGCCGCTCTGGCGCCTTCACGCTGGGCTCAGCCCAGCCTCCATCCAAACCTATCCCATGTCCAGTTGTATATTCCTTCCCTTCCCCCTGCCCTGCTGTCCCAGGAACCCTCCTCCTAGGTCCACAGGCAACCCCGACACCTGAAGTTACATTTCTGCAAAATATCCCCAAATTCCCAGTGTGCTGCCGTCACGGGGAGTTACTGGACCTTCAGTCCTGCATAAGCCTCTGCTCTGTCCAACCTCGCATTTGGTTTCCCCTCAGTTAACAGATCCTTCAGAGAAATCCTCAAGAACACTCCTGGGTTCCCTGTTCCGGTGTCCACCAACCCCACTGTAATCTCTCCGTGTCATCCCACCACTGTGCTGCAGAGGCCGGCGCTTTCCAAGGAAGACCTGTTTACCCCACGCAGAACCGTTCTACTGCCTTTTTGTGGAGCCTGGGAACTTAGGAAATCCAACCAAGTCACCAACATGTGCAGCTCAGGATGTGTGGTTGTTTGGGGAAATTTGAACTAGACTCAGTGGGTCATCTGGACTCAAAAAGGCTTCTTTGGGTATCTAGGTCATGATGTCCAGGCAACCATGAGAAGTGGCCTTTCTATGACTGCCAAAGCATGCAGAAGAAAACACGGTGCTGGCTGTGTCTCCAGGTGTCTGAATTAGGGACAAAAGGACAGGACTTAATTGCTATCTTCCAGGCCTGAGACTTAGAAGACAGGTCCAGTTAAGACTCTCATAGAGTCCACAAAGCTGGGGAAGTCATCTTAGGGGTGAAGGGGATAATGACCATTGTTCCTTGTCACCTGCCCTGGGAAAGCTCTCTGTGGGAGGAATGGCTGCAATTCCGGGTGAAGGACTGTGGGTCTGAGCTGACAAGGAGCAAGGGATTGGCTGTGGGCAGCCCACAATTTTTCTTAATTAGCCATGGCATCTTGCCCATCATGGAAATAAATAACAGGTGTCCCCTAAGGACAACACATGAGAAGAGCCATTTATTGCAGTTCTGAGAGGAAACTGACAACGTGATGGGTGACATAGCAGAAATAATGAAGAAAAATGGAGGTGGGTAAGAAGAAGCCCCATCAAGGCAGCTTTGCCATCAGTCCCCGAGGGGACACCCCTGCTTCACCCACCTTGTGAGAGAGACATTTCCCATGTGGCCCTGTTCTCCGGGCACAGTTTCCATTAGTACTACACAGGTGCCATGCTGTAGCATTTTGGGGTCACTGATTACCGTCATCCCTTCTGTCCCATCATGGGTCACTGTGAATGTATGTCAGAGCCCCTGAAATGCCACTTTGAGAGTTTCATTATTTTAGAGATTTCAGGTTCAGGCCACTCTAATTTGTCTTTGTGGATTGTCTCTGCCAAATGTTAGATGGTAGGCCCTGATCTACCACCGCACATCTGGTCCCTCCCCACCATCTAATAGTTGGTTGCTACATTCAGTCTAAAGGCAAAGAGGGGCCCCTCTCCTGTCAAAGGCTAATCTTATCAACAGTGCTCAGCCTCTCATGCCCTGCTGCCTCATGGAAATTCTTCCCATCAGTAATCCCGTTTCTACCCTACCCCTGTGTACTTTCTCTGAGGGTGCACACATATTCAAGTCTCTTCCATGAAAAATAAAACAATCAAACTGGCTGTGATGGTTAATTCTGTGTCATTTTTTACTGGATCGAGGGGACGCCTAGACAGCTCATAAAACATTATGTTTGCATGTGTCTGTGAGGACTTTTCTGGAGATCAGCATTTGACCTGGTAGACTGAATAAAGATGTGTCCTCAGCAACATGGGTGGTCATCACCCAGATCATTGTGAGTCCAAATAGGTTTTTTAAAAGAGGGCAGAGGAAGATTGAACTCACTCACTCTCCCTCCTTGAGCTGGAACATTCTTCTTCTCAAAGCTCAGGCATTTGAGATCAGTTTCTCTAGCCTTCAGTCTCTGAGACTTAGTCCCAAAGTACCTAGGTTCACTCAGACCTTTGGCCTTGGACTTGGAGTTATGCCATTGTTTCTCAGAGATTCAGATTCAGAGAGAATTATAGCACTGGTTTTCCTGTGACTCCAGCTTTTAAAAGTGTAACATGGACTTTCTCCACAAATCACATAAGACAACTCCCATAATAAATTTATCTCTCTCTCTCTCTCTCTCTCTCTCTCTCTCTCTCTCTCTCTCTCCCCTCACCATTCTTGATTCTGTTTCTGTGGAGGACTCTTCCCTTTGTTCTACATTCCCCTTTAGCCCCCACCCTATGCTGATTAGTTTTTGTCAATTTGATCTGAACTAGAGTCACCTGGAAAGAAGGAACTTCAATTGAGGAATTCTCTTCTGCAGAGTTGCCTGTGGGCATGTCTGTGGGGCATCATCTCGGTTGCTAATTGATGTAGGAGGGCCCAGCCCACTGTGAGTGGTGCCATTCCTGGGCAGGTGGGCCTGGATTATATAAGTAGCTGAGCAAGCAGAGGGAGAGAAAGCCAGTGAGAAGCATTCTCCATAGTCTTTGCTTCTGCCCCTGTCTCCACTTTCTACCCCGGGTTCCTGTCTGACTTGCTCCCTCAAAGGAGGACCCAGCCTTGGAAGTGTAAGATTAAATAAACATTTTCCTACTGGACGTGCTTTTTGGTCATGGTATTTATCATAGAAGAGAAATCTAAGTGGAAAGCACCCTAACAAACGCTTCCCCTTTATAGCCAGCCTTCCCCAAGTATCTTTACGTTGTTTCCCTCTGTTACAGTTTAAGTGAAATGTCCTCCAAAGGCTCACATGTTTGCACTCTTGGTCCCCAGGTGGGGGCAGAGTTTTGGAACATTGTGAAATCTTTCTGAGGTGGGGAGCTAGCTAGAGAAAGCTTGTCCTTTGGGGTAGATCTTGAGGGTGAGATAGTCTTGCTTCAGTTTCAGCCTGCTTCCTGCTTGGCCCCAGGCATGTTCCACTTTCCATCCTTAAGTTGATTCTGTCAGATCTTTGGCCACTGTTGCAGTTTGCTTTCTATTGCTGTGATAAAACATTGAGTGGAGCTGGAGAGTTGGCTCAGTGGTTAAGAGCACTGGCCGCTCTTGCAGAGGACCTGGGTCCGATTCCCAGTACCCATATGGCAGTTAACAACTGTCTGTAACTCAAATTCCAGAGGAATCTGACACCCTCTTCTAATCTCCATGGGCACAGCACGTATGCAACACACTCATACACATAAAAAAATAATAATAATAAAATGTTTTTTTAAAAACCACTCTAACAAAAACCAACTTGAGAAGGAAAGAGTTTATTTGGCTTACTCTCCCATGGTGGTTTGAGTGAGAATTTCCCCCATAGGCTTCGAGTATTCAGACATTTTGTTCCCAGTTACTGGCGCTGTTTTGGGAGGTGTTAGAAGGTATGGCCATGCTAGAGGAAGTATATCACTGGGGGCAGGCTTAGAGACTTCAACAAGCCTTGCCAGTCTTCAGTTGCTCTCTCTGCTTCCTCTGCTCACTGGAAGATGTGAACCCCGGCTTTCTTTTTTTTGGTCTTTTTGAGACAGGGTCTCCCTGTAGCCCCAGCTATCCTGGAACTCACTCTAGACCAGGCTGGCTTTGAACTCACAAAGATCCTGCTGCCTCTGTCTCCCAAGTGCTAGGATTAAAGGCATGTGCCACCACGCCCAGCTGAACCCTGGCTTTCTGCTCCAGCTCCTGCCACCATGCCTCCCCACCATGATGGACTCTTAATTCCCTTGGTCATGGTGGTTTTATCACAGCAACAGAAAAGTGATTAATATACCTCCCAATCACATTCTTGAGGGAAGCCAGGGCAAGAACTTCAAGCAGGGCAGGAACCTGGAGGCAGGAGATGAAGCACAGACCATGGAGGAAGAGCTTACTGGCTTGCTCCTCTGGCCTGTGCTGACCCTGCTTTCATATACAATCCAGGACCACCTACCTGCCCAGAGCTTACAGTGCTCTAAGAGTAACTGGAAAAATTTTGCTGATTGGTAACTTTGAGTAAGTCCAAAGACTCTTGTGTATGTATGTCTGTCCACACAAAGTTGAAAAAGGTAAACACAGGCTGGAGAATTTCTAAAGATCACAGAGCAAATAAGGTCAAAGGGGAAGGAGAGAGAATTGATGATCAAATCACATACACCAAGGCTCTTGTTTTTATTTTTATAATTTTTATGTGTATGAGTATATTGCCTACATGTATTTGCAATGCAATGCTCACAAAGGTCAGAAGAGGGCATTGGATTCTTCTGGAACTGGAGTTACAGATGGTTGTTAGCCTCCATGTGGGTGTTAGGGATCAAACCTGAATCCTTTGCAAGAGCAGCCAGTGCTTCTAACCACTGAGCAATCTCTCCAGTTCCCTACACGAAGACCTTTGTAACAGGCAGAAGTAGATATAAATGTATCAACAATAGAAAAGAAGACAAATGCATCCCATCATTGAGGAGTTTAAGGCAAAATCCCTGCTGCAAAATGCTTGCTCACACCAGAATTGGGGCCCCTAAAATTATACAGTGGAAAAGAATTCTACTAAAACATCAGGGCAGAAGACTTGGCCTAAGGACTGAATAATAGGATCTCAGAAAATGCTCTGACTAGGAAGCTTCTTAGATATCCGGAGTCATAAAAACATACCAAGTTCTGGAGAACTCAGCTTATTTCCGATCATCACCAAAAAAGTTGGGCAGAAATTCCATATCATGAAGAATAGTCTGAGAGACAAGACTGGGCCTCACCCTCCATAACAGGCTTCTCTCCTCAGGTCCCTATGGAAGAAGGGGTGATGGGAAGGATAATGAGTGAGGGAGACAGTTTGATTTCTACAATGGTTTGTCTGTATGTAATGAGGGGCTCGGTTTTCTGTGGGGAGATGGCCTTTCCTGTCCTTGTGTCCATTTTGGTTTGCTGTTATGTGTTTGGGGAATGAGCAGGCTGGGGAGGGGTAAAGGCACTCTATGGAATAACAACAGTAGGGTGTTGTGCTGCCAGAACTTCTGGTCTTGGGCCCACTGATGTCCGGAAAGAAACTTTCCAGTGTTTCAATTGAGTCTATTGAAGACAGCAGTGGGGAAGATAGGCTTGGTGATGTAATAAATATATGTGAATGCCTGCTAAGTATAGCTACAGTGTGGATCTTTATGTATTGACTGAGGACATCCTTTTTATGGGGATGAGGCTGCATTCTGGTCCCCAAGCTTTTCTTCTGATGGCAATATGAAGGAGAGTCTAGAGAGGGTAAGAAGGAATAGCAGAGAGAAGCGATACTTCTTGTTTACTAAACAGTCAGGCTACCACATAGGTCCTAGAAGAGAAGTATCTGCTCATGGAGTTCACAGACTCGTGGAAATAAATGCGATGAATCACTGTGATAGGAGCAGATATAAAGTGGGAGAGATGGTGATATTTGATATGAACCAGTTTCCATGTGAAATGCTCTACTGTATTTATATTATTAAAATTTATAAGCTCTATAAATGCAAGACATCATTGCTCCCATGCTACAGGCAAGGAAATTAAGGCTTCCAAAGGTCAAGTAGTTCAACTTTACCTTGGAGAGCCAAGATTCAATCTATAACATGAAGAGCCCATCCAGTTAGTCCCTGAACTTGCCGCTCGTCTAGTTAAAGCAAAGCCAGAAGAAGACAGAAGAGGAAATGATCAGCTCCTTCCCAGGAGCTCAAGGACAGCTTCAAAGAGGCTATGTTATGAATTGAATCCTAATAAACTCATAGGAGTTAACAGGATAGGGGGGCAAGAAGGATATTCCAGGCAGAAAGAGTATGGATGAATTAAGGAGAACTAGGTAAGATGTAGATCCCAACAAAAATGCGCATGTGCGCGCGCGTGCACGCGCGCGCACACACACACACACACACACACACCACACACGCACACTTTACCTGGCCTGTGAGATATCTACAGGCATATTCATTCCATTAACCTATAGTCTTCAAATGCTAATAGGTCCAATCAAAATGACAATTTCCCATACTGAGTACTCTCAAGGCTCCTGGTCTTATACTGTTTGCCTATCATATCTGATCCCTAATTTCACTAGAAACCGGTAAGGCAGGTATTGTGGTTTCATTTCATAAATGTACTTACAGAGCTTCTACTGGTCCCAGGATTTCTGTAAACAGCCACACCATGCATCAGTGGCTGCAAATCCGGGTCCTCCTCTTTCTAGAGTCTGAACTCTTGAACCCACCAAAATATTTTACAAAAATATAAAAATCCTTAGAACAGACATTAACCCAGAAGGGACCAATCAAACACCTGTAGACTGGAGACTAACAGGGTAGAGCTGGGACCCACAGTGATGGGCACCCTGAAGCAGCCCCTTTTCCCTGTAAGCCACGGAACCTAAGAATGAGAGTCGGACATGGAAACATGGCTGAGCAGAATGAGAGGGTTTCAGGTCACAGATGCCGGCATCACAGAAGCTCGGCATTCAAACTCATCTTGAAGAAGAAAGAAGCTAAAGTGATAGCCCAGGTAAATGGGTTGATATTCAGAAATTCAGAGAGACCTCACCACCTAACCACATTCCAGGTTTGTGTTATCCTTTACCACACTGTCTTCTAACCCTGATGGTGCTGCATGAAAATCTTCTTCAAGAGCACTTTCCATTAATTAATTGGCAGATGCAGATAGGTAGGGTTTGTATAGATGGTGTGGTGGTTTGAATGAGTGTCCCCCATAGGCTGTAAGTATTCAGACATTTGTCTCCAGTTGGTGGCGCTGTTTTTGGAGGTCTTAGAAGGTGTGGCCATGCTGGGGGAAGTGTGTCACTAGGGGCAGGCTTAGTGAGTTTTAACAAGCCTCTGTGGTCTACAGTTGCCCTCTCTGCTTCCTGTGCTCTTTGTGAGATGTGACCTCGGTTTTCTGCTCTCCAGATCCAGCCGCCACGCCTCGCGCCACAATGGACTCAATTCCCTGGAACGTGCCATCGTAAGCTCAAATAAACTCTTTCTTTTATAAGTTCCTTGGTCATGGTGTTTTATCACAGCAAACAGAAAAGTGACTAATAAAATAGTAATTTGGTACCAGAGAGTAGGCTGTTGGCTGTGAAGAAACTTGACCATGTGTATGTTTGAGAAATGTGGAAGACTTTGGAACTTTGGGCTAGAAAGGCTGTTGACTACTGTAAGAAGAGCTTAAGGGGCCATTCTGTGGAGGCCTGGAAGAAAGCATTGGCTGCAAAAGATTGTAGTTCCAGGGGAAAATAAAGACTTAGGCAGCAACCGGGATATTTTGATAAAGAGTCTGGCAAGCAGTTTGCCCACAGCCCAAATGCTTCCCTGATGCTAAGTTGAAAACAATGGACTGATGTCTTTGGTGGAGGATATTTCAAGAGCCTAATGTAGAAATGGTGCTGTGGCTTTTTTTTTTTTTTTGCTGTATGTGTATCAAGTGTACTGTCTGCATGCAGGTTTGTGCACCCGTGTCGTGCAATGCCGGGAGGTCAAAGAGGGTCTCGGATTCCCTGGAACTGGAGTTCTCCTGAAATTTGAGTTTCAGACGGCTCTTCGGCCGCCATGGGTGGGGCTAGGGACGAACCCGGGTCCTCTGCAAAAGGTGGTCGGTGCTCTTACCAGTGTGGGCGCATCTCTCAGCCCAGTAGCCGTGGCTTTTAATGGTGAATATTGTGCGCAAATCTACGTGAAGAAGAGGCAGAATATGTGGCAGAAGAAATGCAGATGTACAGTTTGGAATCTGGAAAATTGAACTAGGAAGATTAAAGGTGGGACCAAGGCATGTGTAGGAGAGTCTTCCTCTTTCATAAGGAATTAAGCATTAAGGAGAGGACCATGGAGATTTACAAGTAGAACAAAAGAATCAGTACCCTTCAGGGAAAGAACCACACCCACTTAAATTCCTCCAGACAAGTCCAGGGCAAGAGAAAGTAGCAAATGGTGGTTGTAAATGGGCAGGGTCCGTCCCTCCCCCCCCCCCCCCGAACTTGCAGCCAGATCAGCAATTTCGTTCACGTGGTCTGGTCTTTTAGAGCATGAAGTTCGCAATGAGTGAAGGGGTCATCAGCTCTTCATCCAACTTTCAGAGACCAAAGAAGCCAGGGCGATAACAGCAAGGGGGGTGTTCCTAATAAAGAAGGACTCTGATAGCCATGTCTGAACTGTGAATGTGAATCAAGGTTGGCTACGGAGACCCAAGAAGACATTCTAGAATGCCAAACTGTGAGATATTTGCCAGAGGAGAGCTGGATACAGAAGGGTACCAGTCCTAAGAAAGGATGTATGTTGCAAACAAAGCTGGAAGAGCCTGGAGGCCATCTAAGCCCTTTGAGAAGTAAGAAGTCCCTGAAGTTTGCATGTGAGCTACAGGACTTGGCATTTGCCCCGCGTGTTTTTCCGGGTCTTAGGTTTGTCCAGTGTTGCCGTCATCTATGCTCTTGCCTCTATTCCTCCCTTTTGGAATGGGAATGTGTAGTAGTTCCCGGTATGTTTGGGAGTTGTGAATTTAATCTTGATTTTACAGAGCTTACAGTGGGAGATTGGCCTGAGTCCAGAAGAGACTTTGGACTGTACGCGGTTTGAAGTGGCAGTGAAGACTGGTAAAGACTACTGGAACTTTTAAGGTTGGACTAAATGCATTTGTGCATTTTATATGGTCAGGAGCCTATGGGGCAAAGGGAGTGGAATGTGGCGGTTGAAATGGTGTCCCCATAGGCTTGGGAAGTAGTCAACATTTGTTTCCAGTTGGTACCTGGGCTTTTGGAGGTGCTTAAGAAGGTGGTGGCATGCTGGGGGAAGTGTCCTCACTGGGGGCAGGCTTAGTGAGTTTTAACAAGCTCTTAATGTCTAACAAGTTTGCCCTCTCTGCGTCCTGGCTCTTGTTGCGAATGTAGACCCTCGTTTTGCGGCTCCAGATCCATCGCCACCTACGCCCCGCCACATGGACTCTTTTTCCCTGGAACTGTCAATCTGTAAGCTCAAATAAACTCTTTCTGTTTATAAGTTCCTTGGTCATGGTGTTTTATCACAGCAACAGAAAAGTGACTAATACAGATGGTATGTAGGAATTCGTTTGTTTCTCTGTACTTACTCTAGTTTCCAGGAATGCTAGAATCCAATGAGGGCATGGTGGGATTCCACCTCAGCAGACGGCCCACTCGTATCCCTGAGAAATGAGTTGGAACAAGAAGCTTAGAACAACATCTTGAAGACAAGATCCAAGGTCCCCTCTGCCCCAGATCTTGGTGTGATTACATCTTTCTATGCTAGTTCCTCAAAAAATCACTCTTTCTTCTTTCTCTGCTTCCTGGGTCTCAAGCTCAGGCCTGTATCCTTCCTCAGTGGCTATTTTCTTCCTTACTGTATCCCTTTCTTGAGTTTTCCCACTCCACACTGAGCTGATTTATAGGCCAGAGTCGTCCCCTGGGCTGGGCAGAAAAATAGCAAGGAGACAGATTAATGATGCCCTCAGCATTGCTCAGGAAAATGCCAGCACAGGAGCAAACGTGTGGCACACTGCAGAGGCTGGTAAAGCCCACCTCCATCTCCTGCACCTGGCCTGTGATGCAGAGTACCAGCCTGCTCACCTGTGCCCACCCTGATACATGGGATAGGGAGGAAAGACTTGGGACAGTACCAACCATCTACTCTAACTACTGCTTTCCTTCTTAAGAACTAGAAAGGAGGCCGGTGTACATAGGGAGCTTCAGGCCCACTGGGGCTACAGAGAGACGCTGCATCAAAAGACCCCCCCCCAAAAAAAAGCTAGGAGGGCCCCGAGAAGCTGCAAGCTGAAGGCAAAGAGAGTGGTTCGTACGAAGGGGCTCCCTTGAGAATTTGTACCACTCATATTTTACTGCATAAATATTGACAAAGCCATAGGCTCCTGGTCTTAGGTCCTGCCTAGACTGTTAGCACTGGGCCCAGTGTGTGGCAAGGCCCTGTGGTGGGAAAAGAAGCAACATTTGGAACCCTTTGCAGCCCTGGGTCTCTAGCACGCAGTCCCGCCTCCCTCTAAAGCCCTGGTGAGCTAGGATGGTTCCCCTCCTTCCTCCTTTTTCTAATTATGACAGGCCTCAGGGGGCTGAAATGAAGAAGGGAGGGGTGAAAGAGGATTGCAAGTGGGAAAGGAGGGCAGAGAAAGGAGGAGGGGAAGGAAAGAGGGAAACAGCTGAGACAGACTGTCAGAGGGAGAAGCAAGGACATAGAGAGTGCTCACACATCTCCATTCTCCAGCCCTGATCGAGAATCTCAAGGCAATCCCAACAGAGGACAAGGTCAACAATAAAGGCCTATTGGGTCTGAATAACAATGGATGGCTAATCTGTCTCCACACTATGCCCAGGTCTAATGTCATTTATTCTCCTCTATGAAAGCAGGAGATACAAAGTACGGGTGGTCATTACAATATTGGAAGGGAAGCCTGAGGTTTTAGAGCCATTTAACCCAAGGGCAGCTGGCAAGCCTACTTGCCCTAACCCTTTACATCTCTGTCATCTCGGAAGACTGGTTTCCCCTTCCATTCTCAGGACTAAAGGACACTAATACTAACATCTTGGGGAGGGGGGGCTGGAGAGATGACTGGTTCAGCAGTTAAGAGCACTGACTGCTCTTGCGGAGGAACCGGGTTCGATTCCCAGTAACCACATGGCAGGTGATGCCAGTCTGTAACTCCAATTCCAGGGGTTCTGACGCCCTCTTCTGATCTCCGTGGCCATTGAATGACATGGGTGGTGCACCTACACATATGCAGGCAAAACATTCATACACATAAAATAAAAGTGATAAATAAAATATTAAAGTAATAATAATACTAATAATGACCTTAAGTGGCTAGAGATTTGACTGAATTCGACAAATTTTTACCGAAGTTCTGTGGCAGGCACTACGCTTAGGCATGGTGGGAAGAGAAGGATAAGTCTGATTGTGAGCACACAAAGCTCATGGTCAAGTAGAAGAGGCTAACAGACTTGTTATTATTTCATGCATGATTCTAAGAACCCTGCTAGGGAAAGAGCCATGGGAAGGAGGGAACCTTCTGCTACTTTCTCAGCTAAAAAAAGAGGATAATCCCAGGCCAAGGAATTCTCCATGACATCTGCTTCTGGCTTTCTGAACAGCTCCTGGTTAATCCAGTTCTTCAGACTTCTTCTCCCCAAGACTTACACTAAAGTTAAAATATCAAGTCCTTTGCCGATGATAGAATTTCTTGTCTTCCCAGATCTGTTTTGTTGTGCTCATGAAGACCACCTAGCCAAAGATTCAGAAATAGCAACTATTCCAATTATGTAAAATGTGATTAAAGGAAGTGTCGTGGCCCCTCATATACCCTTCCACTTAATTCTTGCCTTGCAACCCTTGCTTGGGCTGACAAGCATAATAGATCTACTTGATACATCTTGTGCTAAAATAAAATGTCTAGTCAAAAGTACTTAGAATCCCTCCAGGCTGGAGTTGGCTAATGATGTCATTACTCCACAGGGCCTGGCGCTATTTTTAGGATGGCCATTTCCGCCCACATTAAAGCTCATTAGGGTTTTTGTCCCTGTGTAGTACTCTACCCACACAATAGAGGTCACACAGAGAGGAGGCCTGATGTGGGCCTATGGGACTAACTAACCCAATCTGACAGCTGAATTCCATGTTAGGCCAATGGAACATGAAGGAAGTATATCTTGAATGGTGGGGGATCAAGGCCTGTGTCAGTCAACAGGTGGATTGCCAATAAGATGATGGGTTTGATATCCCTATACCCCATGAACTTCTTGATCCCTTATAGCTATCAACAACAACTTAAGACACAACATGGTTCAAATCACCTTGCAAATAGCTTGTCACCTATAAGAAAAACAGTCTGAATTCCAAGGTGAGGCAACTCCTACTATGCAAAAAGCAAAACATGAATTTGTTTTTTACCAATATAAATTTTGCAATCAAATAGCTGTATGTTCAAATCCTAGGGTGGCCACTGACTAGCTATGAAACTCTTCTTTTTTTTGTTGTTTTTTTGTTTGTTTGTTTTTGGTCTTTTTGGGACAGGGTCTCCCTTTAGTCCCAGCTGGCCTGGAGCTCGCTATGTAGACCAGATTGGCCTGCCTCTGCCTCCTGAGTGCTGGGATTAAAGACATGTGTCACCATGCCCAGCCTCCAGAGTAAGTTTTGTTTTGTTTTGTTTTTGTTTCTGTTTTTGTTTTTGTTTTTTTGTCTTTTCAATTTTCAAGACAGGATCTCCCTGTAGCCCCAGCTGTCCTGGAACTCACTCTGTAGATCAGGCTGGCCTTGAGCTCACAAAGATCCACTTGCCTCTGCCTCCCAAGTGCTACGATTAAAGGCGTGTGCCACCACACCCAGCAAGAGTAAATTTTATAATATCTCTGAGCCTTATTTTCCTCACCATTAAAAGGAAAACAGAAATTCTAATGTTTTAGAACTGTTAGAATAAATATTAAAATATATGTAAAACATTTAGTGACCTCAGCATAAGGAAAATGATTATCAAGTGCAATTGTAGCTATTTATCACTATTTCTATTATTATTGTAAATCAACAAGGTGCAATTCTGAGGTCTGAATACTAAGATTTTTTTTCATGACTCATTTGGCAGCAAAAATGACCTGACCCGAACTTGTGTTCATTTATCCTATTTAAAAATGAATAGTTGGGGGCTGGAGAGATGGCCTAGTGGTTGAGAGTGATGACTGTTCTTGCAGAGGACCCGGATTCGATCCCCAGCACCCACATGGCGACTGAGAACTGTCTTTAACTCCAGTTCCAGGGGAATCCAACGCCCTCTCTGACCTCCACGGCATTGCACAATACGTGTGCACAGACTTGCATGCAGACAGTACATTCATACACATAATTTTAAAAAATAATAAATAAATATGAATAGACGCTGCAAAATATGCATTTTTTTTAGGTTGAGACCTCAGATTTGGCATCATAGACATTAAACTACACTTGAGCACTCTTCTAAAATCTGAAGAACTGAGGGCTAGAGAGATGGCTCAGTGGTTAAGAGCACTGGCTGCACTTGCAGAGGACCTGGATTCAGTTCCCAGAACCTAAATGGCAGCTAACAACCATCTGTAACTCCAGTTCCAGAAGATCTGATGCCCTCTTCTGGCCTCCATGGGCACTGGTAATATACATGCTAGCAAAACACACACTTAAAATAAAAATAAATAAAATATTTTGTAATCAAAAGAGTTCTGAAATATATCTGGCCTCACTCAGATAAATCTCCCCAGGCAAGGTCTAAACCAATAGGCAAAAACAATTTTTTTTTTTTAGTCTTTTTGAGACAGGGTCTCCCTTTTGTCCCAGCTATCCTGGAGCTCACTATGTAGACCAGGCTGACCTTGAATTCATAGAGATCCACCTGCCTCTGCCTCCTGAGTGCTAGGATTAAAGGCGTGTACCACCATGCCTGGCTGAAACTTTTTTTTGCCTGGTTGAAATTTTTAAAAGTTCATTCTTACCATCTATGAGTCGTCTTGGACAGTCACACACCCCTCCAAGCCCTGCAGTAAAATCTCATCTATGAGGCAGTTGTCTTGGACAGTCACACACCCCTCCAAGCCCTGCAGTAAAATTTTACCCCATCTGGCCACTCAGACACTAAAGTCTGTTACTGAACCTAGATTGTTGTTAATTACAATTGTAGGCAGAAAGGGTGACAAAAATAGCCAAGGCTCATATTCACTCTGAAGATGTTATCTTTCCAAATAAGTAACCGTTCCGTTGACTGAAGGTCTGCTACATGGCCTACTGACCTCAGAAAAGCGACCTGAAAACAATCATGATGGAAGTATCATTATTCCCATTTTACAGCTTTGTACATGATGCGAACTCAGACAAACTCCAGTCTGGTTTCCCTCTCTCTCCGTGTTCTTTCCTCTAGAGCACTGCACTCGGATGCCTGTAAAACCGTAGAAGAGAAACAAAAAACAAAATTCACTTTTCAATTTTTCTTTTCCATCCATTGAGTATGCTGCATTATTTCTTTTAAGACCCAGGCCCCATCCAGAGATCAATTTGCAAGTCTGGGAAGTGGCAGCTTTGTCAGATGCCAATTATTCTCAAGTACTGGTCTTCTCAGAAACTGACATTGCATGGGTTTCCAAGCGGCCTCCTCCTCCTTTAATCCTCCTTCAATCTTTTGCGCTTGTACACACAGCAGCGAGGAGTTTTAGGACCCTGGCAGCAGTGGTGGAGATGATTGTTTGGAGCAGTGTATTTTGTAGCTGTGTACCTGGATTTGATCCGATGAGACTACCAAAGTGTGAAGGTCAAGAAAGGAGATCAGGTCACCTTGGCCTTGAACCCAAGAGTGAATGTTCAAAGTTAATGCTCCTGTAGCACAGTGTGGGAAGCCAGGCATGGCAACCCGCCTTCCCTAGAGCCAAAAGTCAAAATCAAAGGCAGCAAAAAAGATTAAAAAGCAAGTGTCCAAAACCAGAGAGAGAGCCATTCACCCTCCCTCGTGACATCTGATGAGACAAAGACCACGAAGTAAAGGTGTCTTGCAGCCGGAAGATTAATCTACACTATGCAGAAGTGGTCAGAGCCCTCCTTTCCCTCATAATAGGATACCCAGGAAGCCTCACAATGAATGCTTCAGTCAACAAGATAGCAAGAACTCGGCCTGGCTGCCAATGCATTGTTTATCGGCCTCCTAGGGCTTTGGACTATGAAAAGATGTCTGAAAGAGACTTTGTTATCTCATTGTGCTTCTGCAAACCACCACTCAGTTCTGTGAGCTGCGATGCTCCTCTTAGAATTCCTGACTTTTGATTTGAAGATGTGATTGTTTCTTAGACTGACAATAGGAGACTTGAAACCCAAGGGTAGTCGCTGGGCCTGTGGTAGCCTGCAAAATGAAGGTCTAGCTGGGGCTTCTGATGGGCCCTGGTGAGTCCCAGGCAGCCTGCCAGGTGGCATGGCTGTCAGTGATCCATGAGGTCACCAAGGTATGAATCAATGTTAGTGGCGTCCATAATAAAGATGGTTCATGTAGCATGTCACGGGCCAATAAGAAGGTGACTTCTGGAGGGGGTTTCCCTCTCTCCCTCTTTCTATCGATCCCTTTACCTAACCTCCCTCTCTCTTATCTCTCTCTCTTTCTCTCTTACACACACACACACACACACACACACACACACACACACACCCTTGTTTCCTAAATCCTAGTAGCGAAGAAAGCAGTCATCAAAGAAATGGAAAATGTGAAGTACACAGCTCTCTCTGGATGGTACTCTCCTGGTCACTGTGGCTTACATTATGGAGACACTCATCTCCTTCTTGGCCCCAAGTATCTAAGGTTGTTGGGGTTGCTCTACTTTCTCCATGACTACTTGCAGACAATCTGGAAGAAACCTTAGAGATTATCCTACCCAATAGCCACATATTACAGATTCAGAAACTGAGAACTGATGTGAATTTTCCAGCTCACAAAATATGCCAGAAGAAAACAAAAAGATGGAAGTCTCCCCTGGATTCCAAACCAGTGCCTTCCTTACCCTACCTTCCCTCAGAAGCAAAGCTCTGGATTTTTCTAATCACACAAAGAAAACATGTAGGCAAGAGAATGTTGTAAAAATCTGCTCCAGAAGGCTATAGACAACACCTGCTTGCTGCTGACTACAGAGAGCATGACACTAACAGAATCAAGTGCTGAGAGTCAATGAATGTGATGTTAACAGACATGTCTATGTAATATATTTTTCATGAGCAAATGAGAGGATATGAAATATACATTATGGGAGATGGTGTTAACATCACATTTATTTATTCTGCAGCAATCAGATTCCCTTAACATTATAGGTTTTCTGTGACTCAAGTTGTGATTCTCAGAAGCTTGAAGTTGTCTCCAAACTTTTCATCAATATGATTGAGGGCCTATATCACCGCCCTTTCTGTTCCCCCTCCCCCCACCTCCTTTGAAGAATGATTTGAAAATATGAAGGTTTATGCAACACACTTGGAAGCCAATAGTGACTTGACTCAGAGGTGGTAGAGGCAGCTTCCTGTTAGAATGTCCCTCTCCACATCTGGCCCCAAGGAGGCCAATGTTAGACTGATAACAACACTAACAAAGATTAATCCCTATGTCTGATGAGAGTTAATTTCTCTGATTAGAGGACTCTCAAAGATGTGCAGTGACTAAATCTTGACTGGAAATATTCAAATGGCATAACAGCCAGGCAAAGAGCCTCCAGCCCCCCCCCCCCCCCACCTCCCCTCCCAAGAGCATTCAGAGGACTTCTGTGAGACCAGCAACAGCATTAGTCACACCAATGCAAGGAGTAAATCCACAGGTCAGGAAGCTCAGGCCAACTCAGTATGTAGCTATTTATATTTCCTTCCATTCATTTGTTTTTGTTTTTTTGTTTTTTTTATTTCCCTATACAGAACTTCCTGGAAAGTCTCAACTGGAAGAACAAGCATTCAGAAAAGGGTAGTGAGAAGTGGAAAGAAATATTCTCCAACTGATAGAAGCCAGGGGCCCACAAGATTACTGTACTCTATCCACCCATCCCCCAAAATATGGAACCATGGAAGAAGAAGTTGATGGAAAATTGGGACAGTCCACCTTGAAATTGCTGTCTGATGAAGGGCATGTGCACACTGGTGGGGCAGGTGGCAAAGACCATCTGTCTAGCAGGTTGATGTCCAAAATGGCAGCCTCCCTGGGCTCTGTGTCCAGAGGGAAATGGGAGCGTGAGCTTGGGAGGTAGGATGACTCACATTTCAGCTCTGGCTCTATCATATACATCTCTGCAAAGCTGGACGAGGCACATGACTTCAAAGAAGCCCCATTATCTGATTCAGAAGGAGGAGATCATTTCTGTCTATACTGACTGCTCAGCATCTACCACTTATAAAATAGCCTGGCAACAGGTGCCCACCCCCCATGCCAATTCCCTACCTTCATTCAGAACCCGACAAGGGAAAAATCCTCAGCCATCTCCATGGGACAACATGGGGCATAAATTTGGAGTCTCCTACCTAAAGAATACAGCAAGTAGGACTGGAGAGAGGAAGTCTTCTTCCTCTTCCCTTACATCACCCATTCCTTTCCCTTCCCAACCCCTTTGTCCTACTTGCCAACAGTCCATCTCTTAAACATGTACTATAGACTCACCAAGGACTGGAGGGTCATCCTATAACGTGATCTTCTGGCTCCTTTTAGCAGATGACCCTCTCATAACTTGTTTACCAGTTCTAAAAATATTGGTTGAGTTGCCTCACTTGGCATCACACTAGCCCCTTGGAAGAAGAGATGAAGTCTCTCTTCTAAGGAGCTCCCAGTGTATTGATGGAAACAAAACTGGCTTTGGTCAGTTTGTTGGGACACAGGATATGAGTGCCCAGCACACCCCTCCCCTGCACTGGGCTAGTACAGATGTAAAGCTGCAGTCAGCACACTGCTAATGGGGCTTTGAAAGTCTCTGCTTTATTAGGGCAGCCGGGAAAGCCGATTTCAGCTGCAAATGCCTTCATTGCCTCCCCAGCAGAAATGGCTAATACCTGCTTTCTGGGACGTGCTCATCAAAGGAGACTCTCAAAGCCCCATTAGCAGTGTGCTGACGCTGGCTATACATACTGAAAGGGCAAAGTCCAGCTGAGTGAAAGGAATCCAGCCTATTTGTCAACATGAGAATGAGTCCAACACTCCCACCTCCCAGTCACTGCCCCCTTTTCCTTCCTGCCTCTCACCTAACCCAGGACTAAGAGATTATACTTTCTCCACAGGGCCCTCTGTAGTCCTACAACCCACAGGCTCTTCCTCCTTCCTCCTAGCATATCCTCCTCTCTCCCTGTTATGTCTGTGTATGGTCCCATCAGCAGTTGCCTAAATACCCAATGTAGAATTGTGGGCCAAAGACTTCACTGTTACCCAGACCTCACCCAGTGAAACTTGGGCTCGACTACCATCACCTTGATAGATCGAAGTTGATACTGAAGTTGAAAAGTATTCCAAAATGAGCCCAATTTGCTAGTCACTACAAGATTGCTGCTCCAGGACCACCAGCTGCGGAGCTGGGGATCAGATGGTCTCCTAGGAGTGAAAATAGCTATCAGATCTAAAGGATCAGCTTCGGACACAGCATGAGACCCTGCTGCACACTGGGGCTATCAGAGAGAACTGCCATCTCTGGCAGGGGATGCTGTCAAGGCCATGAAGATGGTCTCTCCTGAGATCTTTACCAACTACCCCATCCCAAGCTTAATGCAATTTTCATATTAACTTCCTCATGTTGAGACTTAGTCTCAACATAAAAGGATGTTTGGTACCAAGAAATACTGGTCTCCTCACTCTTCTGGGTCTTAGAAGAAGGATAGAGTAGGAAATGAGATTGTGCCAGCATTGTTTACTGTCACTTTATTCAATAAAACAGCAGGGTGAAGTGCCACTAAGGAATAGGAGTCAATATCTTTTGACTCCCCAAATCCAAATCTTTTTTTTTTTTTGCCTTTTTGAGACAAGGTCTCTCTGTAGCTCCAGCTGGTTTGAACTCATTATGTAGACCAGGCTGGCCTTGAATTCACAGAGATCTGCCTGCCTCTGCCTCCCAAGTGCTGGGTCAAATCCAAATCTTATACTCAGACGTTTCTTGAGTGACACCTCTAGAATATCTATTTTTTGAATAACCATTTCCTCAAAGGACTATGCACTAATAGTATTCATAACATTTTATAAATGTTAGCTCATTTAACCTTCCTAACAAAATAACCAGGACATGGTTGCTGTTATCTCCATCTTAAACATAAGGA
This sequence comes from Rhizomys pruinosus, assembly GCA_009823505.1. Taxonomy (NCBI): domain Eukaryota; kingdom Metazoa; phylum Chordata; class Mammalia; order Rodentia; family Spalacidae; genus Rhizomys; species Rhizomys pruinosus. Next base: position 911,495 of record VZQC01006931.1, read on the forward strand.
ACTCTATGGGGCTGGAGAGATGGGCTCAGTGGTTAAGAGCACCAACTGGACCCAGGCTCGATTCCCAGCACCCACATGGCAGCTAAGAACCATCTTTAAGCCTGGCATGGTGGCATGCCCTTTAATCCTAGCACTTGGGAGACAGAGGCAAGTGGATCTCTGTGAGTTCAAGTGCACCCTGGTCTACAGAGTGAGTTCCAGGACAGCTGGGACTATAGGGAGACCTGTTCCAAAAAAAACAAAAACAAAAACAAAAACAAAAAAAGGAAATCGTGGCAGAAAGAGGTTAAGTAACATTTCTGAGATCATATGGCTTGTAAACACTAGGGCTGCACCCAAAGCACAGGTGGTTCTGGAGGGTACCATGCCGAGCAATCACTCTGTGTCTACCAATTACAGGATGATGACACGTACAACAAATAGGAACTTGGGTATCGTCCATCTGTATAACTCAACCATATACCTTTGTTAGTTGGCATCATAGTCCACTCCCAAAGAAGCTTACCTCCTTGAAGAAAAAAATATTCCACAAACTCTGAATTAAACTGGATGAGAACTTTCACTGGAGAATTGGGGAATATTTTTTGTGCTTTTTTTAATTTTATTTTTTGTTTTATTTATTTTTTAAAGCCAATGTTTTATTGAAGCTCTGTGCATTTCATACAAATTACATTACAAATCAAATCTAGACCCGTGCCCCCTTCCCTGCCCCCCCACCCCACCAAAGCTCATGTATTCTGCCAAACATGTTTTTCATCTTTTTCTCAGTCTCAAAATTCTTGATGCAGAAGTTTACTGTTTCAAGCAGAAGTTCGCTGTTTCAGTCAGTTCTTTGCCCAGTCTTTTCTGTTGTTATTCTTTCCAATATGCATCACTCCAAAATATGCATATATGCATGCCACATATTTCATAGGTTTTAGCATCTTCAGCTTATGATTTTTTTCTTATTAGGCCAAAAGATGTTATGTTTGAAGTCTTCTCCTTGGCAAGCCCAAACCACCATCACTTCTGCCCTTGTTGTGTTCCACACTGGGGTTTTCCCTTCCCATGGTCACCAAATTAGGTCCAGTAAGCACCACATCCTGTCTTGATCTTCCAGTACTGGTCTCCATGATATAGCCTGGGTAGTCCAACAATGGCAGTCTATACTCTGAAGAAGTGGAAACCCCAGTAGAAGCTCAGTCCACAACTTGGATGTCTCAGCAGTTCCCATCTGGCACTGAAGGTTTGGAAGATTCTTGGAGAGACATATTGGAAGGTTGAAAAACTGTGTCTCATGTCTTTGAAGGATGGTAAAAGCAGTGGCAGCCACAGGGTAGCTGCACTTGCCAGTAAGACAGGCAAAACAACTGTGCTCTTTTGTCTTTTTACTAAGATCTCAAGTTTTATACCTGAAGTACAATTTCTTAGGCCTTACTATTTATTTATTTATGGTTATACTTTCCTTTTGGATATTTAAGGCCACAGAGTTAGCCCAGATTAATCAAGGTTTTTGTTTTCTCAAGGTCAGTTGAGGAGCTGGTCTTCAAGAGTCACTCAGGGGTTTTTTTGGGGGGGAGGGTGGGGCTGGCTCCTTTTGGCTTTTCAATCACCAGTTCCATCCACTTAAGGACAAAGTCAGGTCTTGCTAGACCAGGCTTCCCTTTTTGAAGCATGAGCAGACTTTCCTCTTTATAGACTGGACACTGGCTGAAGTCTCATTCGTGAATCTCCAAGACCTCCTTACACAGGAAGACTGGTGACTCACATTTGTAGAACATTTCAAGAGATGCCCCCATGCATAGTCCCCTGGGACTTAGTTGACCTCTGAGGGCAAGGAAGAAAGTTATTCCTTAAGACCCTCAGCCAAATTGGTATGGGCATTAAGTATGGTGGTTAAGCATCCAGAAAGGCTGTTACACCAGCCTAATACTTTTAACTAGTTTATAATATTTTAGAAAATGCAGCTGGCGGCTGTAGGGCACGCAGCTGAGGAGGTGCGGCTTGGCGGGAACGCCAGGAGGGCATGCAGCTCCTGCTGTCCTGGCGGTGGGAGCGGGTGGGAGCCGGGGTCCTGTCCCAGCACGCGGAGCTGAGCAGAAGGTGGCGGGCCCGCTGGGGCCACGCTGAAGCCAGGCAGCGAAGATGAGGCGTGCGGGGCGCCAGCCCCTTGGAGGAGTGCTTCTAGGCGGCGGTGCAGCTGGCGCTGCGGGCTGGACAGATCATCAGAAAAGCCTTACTGAGGAAAAGCGTGTCTCAACAAAAACATCCGCCGCAGATCCTGTGACAGAAACAGATCACCTGGTAGAAGATTTAATTATTTCTGAGTTGCGAAAGCGGTTTCCTTCACATAGGTAAATCATTTTCTTCAGGAAACACACCCCAGCAACACTCAACAGCTGTCTTGGAGAAGGCCAGGGTCCAGCTGAGAAGCACTGTTGCTTGTTGCTGAGGGGCAGAAAGGAAACCCTAAATTGCTCGGTCCAACTCCTGAGCCCCCCATTGTAGGGGAAGAAGAATGACTGTTTCTGTTCTCTTTACTGTTTCTTTGATGGCCGTCAGGTCTCTATGTCATCTTATAAATATGGACAAGGTGCCACTTTTAAAAAACATTTTATGTGCCGGGCATGGTGGCGCACACCTTATTCCTAGCACTTGGGAGGCAGAGGCAGGCGGATCTTTGTGAGTCAAGGCCAGCCTGGTCTACAGAGTGAGTTCCAGGAGAGCTGGGGCTACAGGGAGACCCTGTCTCAAAAGGACAAAAAAAAAATTTTTTTTATGTGAGTGTGTTACCTGCATGCAGGTAGGTGCACCCATGCCATGCAATGTTCTCAGAGATAAGAGGCCATCAGATCTTCTGGAACTGGAGTTACAGACGGTTGTTAGCCGCCATGTGGGTGCTGGGAACCAACCTGGGTACATCATAAGAGGAGCCAGTGCTCTTAACTGATGAGCCATCTCTCCAGCCCCTGAGGCTCCATTTTTAAATTGTATTTTCAGAATCATTTTAGTAGACTATTCCTTTGGGTTTCTTTTCCAGGAATATTCTTCCATGTATAATCAGTAAATACAAGATTTTTTTTTTCAAAAAAATAAAAGAAAATTCTTGGACAAAAGCTCAAGTAGCCTCGTATAAGAAATATTAAGAAGCATTCCCATAAAATAAATACTGAGGTTAGACAAACTAGTTTTTTCTGCATTCCTTTGCTCTTATATTACTCTAAAATATACATACATATCCTTCATCCATATACCAAAATTTCCTAACCCTGAAAATAAATGGTAGCTTAGTTCTAGAAACTGTTAAGGGATTCCCAATACAAGAGCACAGTTCTGTTCAGATCACATTAATGTTGCTCAGTTTGCCTTACAACTATGTAATTGGTGCTAGCATCCACAGATGAGGGATACCATTTGTTGTTTGTTTTTCTGGGACTGTGTTACTTCACTTAACATGATATCTTCTAGTTCCATCCATTTACCTGCAAAGTTCATGATGTCATCTTTCTTTACCACTGCATAGACCTCCATTGTGTAGATGTACCACATTTTCTCTATCCACTCGTCAGTTGAGGGGCACTTGGGTTGGTTCCAGCTCTTCGATATTATGAAGAAAGGTGCAATAAACATGGCCATGTATGCATCTCTGTGGTAAGAAGAGTCTTGTGATTATATACCCAGGAGTGGTATGACTGAGTCAGGTGGCAAGCTCATTTTGAGTCTTCCAAGGGTTCTCCACACTGCTTTCCATAGTGGCTATATGAGTTTACATTCCCACCAGCAGTGGATGAGTGTTCCTCTTTCCCCACAACCTCTCCAGCACTTGGTATCATTTGTTTTCTTGATCCTAGCCAGTCTTATTGGAGTAAGATGATATCTTAGAGTGGTTTTGATTTGCCTTATCCTATATCTATTCAGTGGTAAGAAGACAACATCATGAACTTGCAGGTAAGATAGAGCTGAAAGACATCATGTTAATGAAGTAACACAGTCCCAAAAAACAAACTACAATGGAGATCTCTCATAAGTGGATGCTAGTACAATAACCCAGTTATAAATATTTCTTGTGGAGAGGGATGCATATTAAAAGAACAACAACAAAAAGATTGGCTCAAAGAACAGACTGACATGGTGACTCTGGAAGGGTGGAGGGGGGGAGAGGGACAACGGGTGTATATTCGATTAATGCATATTTAATTGACATGAGTTTAACAAGTACCCAGTTTGCCCAACCTCTGTCTACAGGATACATGATGTTTTAGGACTTAGTAAAAGTAATAATGTGTAATTAAACAACATTGGTTTAAGGCGTAAAATGGTAATGAATCTGAGTTAATTGGTGATATAAAATTGCTGTTGTCCACATTAGCTTTAATTAAAAACTGTATAACATTACTTTGGGATTGGCATAAACAAATGTTCTCTATAATTTTTTTGTGTACAGTATCACCTTGTATCACTTGTAGCAATCTTTCACCTATAGGATGATTTAAGTTAAAAATTAAGTTTGTTTTTCCCAAGTTAATCACATACAGTCACCCAAAACAGCATGGGTAAAATTTAAATGGAAATCTGTGCCTCGATTCCACCCTATAGGTATGTATAATCAACATCACGGCTGTTTTTGAGACTCCATGGGTCAAAACAAAAACCTAAAATAAAAAAGGGGGAATCAGATAAATATGAAACTTTTTGTCAAAAAACCTTGCAATTCAAATCTTAAAACTAACTACGGGAAAGGTTTGTATGTTCCAACAGGCCAGAGATAACACCAACTTAATGGCTAGAAAAGAAACGGCAGCTGGGCAGTGAGTAGGAGTGTACCAGAAAGTGCCAGCAGAAGGACTGACCCTCTGGGCATTGAAAGGAAAGAAAGCCTCAGATTGCTGCAGACATCAGGCCCTCTCTTGGATCCTACTAGTAACAACTATTTTATAATGATATCCTAACCAAGCTTACCTTCTAGGGTGCCGCAAAGGTTTTAATATGAGAACGATTCTTACTCCCCCCCCACTAGAAGGAGAAATTGATGAATGATGAGGTTATCTCCAGCTGTAGATTGGAGCCAGCTGTTATAGAGGTATCTCTTGTAAAATTGGTAAAACTGCCTTCTTTAATTGACTAATAGACAAAGAACTAAAAGGATTATTCTCTATTCAGAACCCAAAATGATGTTTTGAACACGGATCTTTAAGAATGTTTCTCAGCCTCCCTTAATTCCTATCCTTCCTCACTTGTGAAGTCTCTGTTCAGTCAGCTCTTTGTTCCATCTATTGAGTGGGTCAAAGTTTCCTTTGTTTTTTTCTTCTTTTGTTTTTTGAGTAGTTTTATATATCTATTCTGGAAATCAATGCGTTGTCAGAAGTTCTGTGGGTGAAGGTTTCCTCCCACTACTATGGGACTTCATTTCCTTGATATGTTTCGTTTGATGTACAGAAGGCTTTTGAGTTTAATGAGGTCAAATCTTTGTCAATTGTTGACCTAATTCTTCTTATGCAGCTGCTGTCTGATTTAGGAAGTCTTTTCCTACAACCTATGTCTTGTAGTATGCTGCCAACTTTTCTCTATCACCTTCAAGTTTGGGGTTTCATAGGATGTGTCTTTTTTTTTTTTTTTTTATTTTTTTTTTTCTTTTCGAGACAAGTCTCCCTGTAGCCCAGGTGTCCTGGAACCTCACTCTGTAGACCACCTGGCCTTGAACTCACAAGATCCACCTGCCTCGGCTCCCCAAGGTGGTAGATTAAAGGCATGCACCACCACACCGCCGGTCCATGTTGAGGTCTTTAGAGCCATCTGGAGTTGACTTTTGTACAGGCGAGAGTTAAGGGTTTAACATTTCATTCTTCTACAAGTGGTGATCAGGTTTCCACACCACTTGCTAAAGATGCTTTCCTCCATTGAATCTTCCTGGGTCTTGGCCCCATTGTCAAATATGAGGTGGCTGAAATTGTACGTGCTCAAGTTTGGATCTTCAGTTTTGTTCCATTGGTCAACAGGTCTGTTATTTTATTTATTTATTTATTTATTTATTTATTTATTTATTTATTTATTTATTTTTGAGACAGGATCTCCCTTTAATCCCAGCTGGCCTGGAACTCACTCTGTACACCAGGCTGGCCTTGACCTCACAGAGATCCACCTGCCTCTGCCTCCCGTGTGCTGGGATTAAAGGCATGCACCACCATGCCAGGCCTAAGATGGTTCTTAGCTGCCATGTGGGTGCTGGGGATCGAACCTTGGTCCTCTGCAAGAGCAGTTGGTGCTCTTAACCACTGAGCCATCTCTCCAGCCCCTGGGGAATATTTTTAAGAAGAGGAAACATTGGAGCTGAGCAGGATAGAGCACACTGCAGAGTATTGCCTTTTAACACTATAAGGGACTTAGAGACCGGGCAGCTCTATATCTTACTTTACAAATGGCAAATCTCTGGTTTGAGGTTTTGCTAGAGTTCTAACGGCAAAGGAAACAGACTTTGAGGCCTGAGTTACCAAGGAAGAATGTTGTTGAGGCAGAAGGGCTGATAGAAACAACAATGGAGGAGGATGGTCACTGAGATCAGCCATCAAGGGAACCCAAGCTATGGACAAGTGTTGTGCCTAGTAGAGAAGAAGTCCCACTCCTGAGACTCAAAGAGTAGTTCACACATGGTTCACCCACTGGTATGAGCTTTTCCTGGAAGCTTGTTCTCTGGTCCACAGATCTGTTGGATCACAATCCACTTGTTCATACCATTTTCTGATCCTTAAGATTTAAGAAATGTGTCTTTAAACTGTTTCCACTCTAGCTAAGGGGACCAAGTTACTTAGTCAGACCTCTGGAATCCCTCTAACCTGGGGGAAAACGCATCTCGTTCCTGGTCTGTTCCCTTCCCTCACAACCTGAGATTAAGATAAGTCAATATGGTCTCATGTCTGTGAGGTAGTAAAGGTATTGTCCTCAAAAGACCAAAGGAAACATAATGACGTTGGTAAATGTGCAATGGTTCATTTTGTTGAAAGGTGAACAAATGATGTTTTTGTCTTTACTGCAAATCCAGTCCAAGTAGTTCTTACAGTTAGTTAATGGGGCCATCAAGGCTCTTTCAGGTTGACAGCAGAAGAGACGGTATTAAAACAGATTTATTTAACTAACATGACCCAGCTGGGTGCTGGTGAAGGTCTTGGTACCTGTAGGGTACCAAGTAGGGACTCAGAGTGCTCATGGGATATAATTGGAGGTTAGAGGTTTGGCTGGAACTCTAAGTTCAGTGGAAACTGAAATCTTGAAGCCTGGGTTGGCAATGAAGGAGGCTGTTGAAGCATGAAGGGATGATAAGAGTGATAGAAAGAACAATGGAGGAGAGTGGTAAACAAGATCAGCCGTCAAGGGAGCATAGAAAAGTATAGGCTATCAGTAGGAAAGAAATGATGCATTAAAATTTAAAAAAACTTTATGTGTAGCTGCTGTGGCCATTTGGTGGTTGGACAAGGGATGCAATCACAGAAGAAAGATTTAGAAGATGGAAGAGGAAAGTCACCCAAAAGTTAGCTTTTTCCTGTCTAAACCTATAGGAGACAATAAAACCCCTTCTACAACAGCTGGGAAAGGCATTCACGGATATTGTGAAGAGGGATTTTATGGCAAAAGTCATTCTTGGAACAGGTTTACAGTGGCAAAAAAACTGTACTTCCTGAAATTCCTGCATTTGCACAAACGTGTGTTGATAATTGGAGCAGGAGCAATAGCTATAGTAGGAAAAATGTAGGGAGACATCTGTATGCTCTGGAATGAACAGCTGGAGGCCTGCTACAATTCTGCCATTGGCCTAGCAGCTCTGCTGTGAGGGAGTCATGGGTGTATATTACACTGGCAGTTACTATAGACAAGATCTTGTGACCAGCACCAACCCAGCAGGATAATGGAAGGGGGGGCAGAGGGCATCAGGAACAGCTGTCTAGGGGAATCTCATCCAGGACACCCAGAGCTCTATTGGTATACCAACCAAGTAAAGCACTTACCCAGAACTATATTGCTCATTCACAGAGGCAGGTGAACCTTGAACTGGTGTTCTATGTTGCCATCCCTGCAGAGTTTAAAGTAAGGACTCTAAGTAGCAGGTGGCAGGTAGCTATGAGTTCAGAGCAAAATGATCAAGGTGGTAGGATTAGAGGTGGCAGCTTTATGGCACGTCCCTTCCCATGCCCTCTCCTGCTCACCACGCCAACTTCCGTCCCTATCCCACTGCATCTTTTCTCATTTTCTTCACCTTCTTCTGATTTGCCTGCTTATAAAATGAAGCTAAGGTTTATGCTTTATTATTTATTACAGGGAATTTTATGTTTCACGGTCTCGGTTTAGAAAAATGCGCAAGTGAAACAACTTTATTTATTTATGCATTTAAATAGACTAAATTAACTTGATTTTTGTGTTTTATGTGTTTACTCACACAGCCTTTGCCCTAAAAGATGGCATTCTCCATACCAAAGTGGCATCTACCCAGGTCTGTTACTCACACAGCATCTATAAAGGCTGTTTACAGAGAAATTCTGTTGTGGATGGCTTCAGAGCTTGTGTGGTAATCCTAGCCCTTTGGAGGACAACATGAAACCTCTTATCTGACACAATGGACTGGGGAGAGAGCCAGGACATAAAGACAGACAAGTCATGAGCGTTTCCCCTGTGTCCACTGATTCCGGGATATCTCTGCTTGAAGGTCACAGAATTCCTACCTGCTCACCTATTAAATCATCTGCTTCTGTCTGCAGGTGGTGACAGAGCCTCCAACAAACTAAAATAGTCATCTTTCAAGGTTAACAAGGAGCTACTTAGAAGCCCCAGCATGACTGTCAATAGCCAATCAGAGGGAGCCGTCAACCCGCTCCCCCGAGGAAGAGCTTCAGTTAACGAAGAGAAGAATACTGGGGTGGCTACATACAGAGAAGAACCAGATGCTTGGCTTCCTATGTTGGAGCCTGAAGCTGAAGGTGAAGGAGGTGGGATGTTGCCATTCTCCCAAGCAGAACAGATCAGAATAGTCCCAGTGGGATGTCCGAAACCAGGGAAAACTTGCTGCAATCTGAGGCTCATTCAGTGAAATCCATTGTCCTCTCCCCATGAGAGGGGTTCTCAATTAAATTTCTCCTGAGGTCCTTTTACTCCCATAGTGATCTTTTTCATGCAGGATTTCTTTTTCCTCAGATGCTGCAAGGTTGAGTTAAATGAATATTCTAATTCGACTTTAGAATTGGATTTAAGCAATGTCCTTTACCTTAACATAAACCCCTATTTCTTCATATGTAAGACAAGGGCATGGGCAAACACAAAAGGGTAGCCTGACATGCAGCCCCTCCCCACACTTCCAAGATTGTTTTTAAAGGGGAGTTATTGAGATGTGTTAGTTCTTTTTTCTTTTTTTTCTTTTTTTTTAATTTTTTTTTATTTTATTTATTTTTGTATGTGTATGAGT